>SJYC01124333.1:0-14894 GCA_006408675.1 Madoqua kirkii | reverse complement strand
GGTCCCGCCCTCTCGCGGCCCCGCCCCGCCCCCCTTTCCACTGCCCTGTCCATCTAGAGGTCCCGCCCCTCGCGGGCCCTGCCTCGCCAGGGCCCCGCCCCACCAGGTCCCGCTGGCGCTGCTCCGCCGCCTCCAGCAGCTCGCGCGCCCGGTCCGCGCGCTCCCGCGCCGCCTCGCGCGCCTCCCCACCCAGGGCCCGCGCCGCCTGGCTCCGCCGACGCTGCAGGCTGCGGAGGGGAACTGAGGCTCCGCGGCCGAGGCCGCGTCCACATGCCGCCCGGCCCCTCGCGGTGCCCACACGCCCGGCCAGGGGAGGAGCCTCCCGCACCCGCGCTCGCGCTCGCTCAGGTCCAGCAGGCGCGCGGTAAGGCTCTCGCTCTCGGCCTCCAGCCCGCGCACCAGCTCCTCCAGCTCCTGCTTCCGCAGCCGCCCGTCGCGGTTGTCCTTCTGCAGCTGCAGCAGCAGCTCCTGCGCCTCGGCCATGGCCCGGCTCTGCCCGCGGCCGCCACCGGGCCCGCGTCACAATGGCCGAGCGCGGAGCGCTTCGGAACCGCGCGCACCGCCGGGTGCTTACGCCTGAAGCGGAGGGCGAGGCCGGCTCGTTCCCGCCCGCTGCCGGGGGCACTGTGGCCCGGGCAGCCTCTGGTGGGGAAGATCGGGTTCCGTAAACAAGTTTCCTGTCTCTGGACCCAGGGATCCCTCCTGGGAAAGCTAGAGAAAGACAAATGCCACATGCCGCCACTTACAGGTGGGATCTAGGAAGCGACACAAACGACCCTCTCTATGAAACACATTCACGTAGCTGCCGGGGGCTTGAGGTTAGCAGAGGTAAGCTGTTACAGGATGGATAAACAACGAGGCCCTCCCGTATGGCACAGGGACCTATCTTCACTATCCTCATACACCATCGTGGAAAAGAATGTGAAAAAGATTGTACATACATGTATAACGGAGTCACTTTGCTGTACAGCAGAGATAAACACAACACTGCAGTTACTATACTTCAGTAACATTCCTCTAGAAGGCCGTCCTCCCGCTCCTCCCCGCCTCACAAGCCCATCCAGGAGCCCCTTTCCCAGGGTCTTGCTCCTCAGTTCCAGGCTGTCCTTCCCCTGCCCTAGACGGAAAGCGGGACTAGTCTAAACCCACGGTGGCTTTTAGCTTCCTTGTAGGATTCTGCCAGTGAGATTCAGGGGCAGACGTCAGCTGGATGTGCGTTTCTGGCAGGAGGTCGGCCCCGCTATTAAGGCAGAGAGGCGCCGCGGTGCGTGTTGCGATGGGAAGGACCTGGGCGCCACTGACGCGCCCCGCCCAGGGTCCCGCCCCCACCGCTCCACCTGGTCCGCCAGGTGGGAGTCGGTGAATCAGTCTGTGCAGGTGGGGGGGTCGGCGCGAGCGTCCCCCGAGCTCTGCACCTCAGGCTCCGCATCTGTTGGGTGGGGCTACCTCCCCCTACCCCACCCCAGGTTGCTTTTCTGCAACTTCCAAGGGTGAGCTAAAAGGCACCTTGACCCCTCCCCACCCCTGGTCTTTAGGAGGAGACCCTCCAAGGGGAGAGACGGGCGGACAAAGCCTCCGGGGAAACGCAAGCCAGTGCCTGGGCGGCGGGTCCCGGCGCGGCAGGAGCCCTGGCAACAGACCCCCAGCCAGGGCTCCTGCCCTTTGCTCTCGGCAGACCCGAGGCCGGAAGCACCTGCCTGCCTTCCCACCCTGCCCGCTGGCCCGGCTCTGCCCCTCCCCCAAGGACTGAGGTTCAAGGTCCTCCTCTGGGGCCTCGCTGCCCACCCTGGGCCCCCACCGAGGGGCACAGCCCAGGAAAGGGGTGGTGCAGAGCTCCCCACCGTCTTCAGGACTGAGCAGGGCAGCTGCACACTCTGCACCGTCAGCTGAGGACTGCGTGGGATATCAGGGACTCAGAAAGTGTCTTATGGGAGAAAGAATTAGTGAATAAGCATAAAACCCACGCCTGTGGCGTTTTGTTTTTGTTGCAATAAGTGAAACAGTTTTTGCCTGATAAGAGAGAAAAGGGGAATTCCCTGTGGTTAGGACTCCACGCTATCCTTGCCAGGGCTCAGGTTTGACTTCTGGTGGGAAACTAAGACCCTGCAAACCTAGGTGGCGTGAAGTGAAAGGTGCTCAGTCACGTCGACTCTGCGACCCCACGGGCTGTACAGTCGATGGGATTCTCCAGGCTAGAACACTGGAGTGGCTAGCCTTTCCCTTCTCCAGAGGATCTTCCCAACCCAGGGATCGAATCCAGGTCCCGACACTGCAGGCAGATTCTTCACCAGCTGAGCCACAGGGAAGCCCCCCTGCAAACCGCGGCACGGCAAAATAAAAAAGAGAAAGGACTTATATAAACCCTGATGTGTCAAAAACGGATGACACAGTCTCCATGACGCAGGCCCACTGGCCAGCACCCGGCCTGTCTCCCACCCCAGCCACGGGGCAGTCGCCTCAGTCCCGTAAACAGACCACGTGCTCTGAGCCCTCCGCTCTTGGCATAGGCTGTTCCCCACACGTGGGCGGCCCTGCCTGAGCCTGTGGTCTGACCAGCTCCTCACAGCCCTTCACCCGCCTGTTTACCGGGGATTCGTTGACTTACTGTGACTGTGATGAAGTCTGTGTCCCCATCAGAAGGAGCCTTCAGAGCACCTGCGGACAGACACTGGCCTGATCTCTGCCCAAGTCCTGGGAGGCGCCCCCAGGGCCTGGAAAGTTTGCCTGTAGCATCGTATAGATGGAAGGTTATGGGGCCCCCATCGCCACGACCCAGCTCGCACCACACGCTTCTGCCGGGGCCTGTGGCCGAGACAGCAGGACAGAGTGGATGGCGGTGAGGCCTGGACGCGGAGGAGCCTCGCCAGCTCCTCAGGGGTGGGGGGCACACGGTGGGGGCTGACACAACAGTATCCGTGACTGCTGAGGGCAGCGGGGGCCTGCGCCCTGGGGCAGGAGGGAGGGCACTAACCCTGTGAGCAGGGACGCTGCCGGTGATGCCGACACACACAGAGGGCTGCTTGGGCCCCTGCAGCCCTGCGTGGATCTGTGTGCCCCGAGGGGCTGAAGGGTGCCCCCCAGCGTCTCAGAATGTGACTCTGTCTAGAGATGGACCTCTAGGGTGAGACCTAACCCGGTCTGACCAGGGTCCTCCTTCAAAATTCCCCAGGAAAATGATGTCCAACCCACAGTTCCATACCCAACCGAACGGTAGTCATAAACTCCATGTTATTTAAACATTTTTAAGATTTTAAGTCTCAAAACCTACTTTCCACGTGCGGTCAGGAAGGTCGTGGAGAAATACATGTCGCGCAAGGGAAGAACAGCTGGGAGCCAGAAGCCAGGACCGCGGATGCAGGGCAGGGAAGGCAGGACCTCAGCCCAACCTGTGCGGAACAGCAGGCTCAGGAATCGTGTCCGATTCTGTGGAAAACGGCCCCGGAGGCACTTCTGGGCGAAAAGGTCCTGAATTGAAAAAGTACGATCGCTATTAAGCCTCCAGAAAAATAAACAGGGCCGATACACTCGCTGGCCCAGGAATAAACAAATGTGCTCGGCGAGGGCCATCACGCATGCGCACTGCGCTGGTTGGTGACTGACCACGAGCATGGCCACGCCCGCTGTGGCTGCCTCTGCTCTGCGGACTCAGAGGCGAGTCCCCCGGAGACCGCGTGGCCCATCACTTACTATCTGGCACCTTTCCGGGCAGAGTTTGCCAAGCCCCAGATCACACTGCACTTACTCAGGGGTGCTGGGGTGGGGGGAGGGTAGACATGACCCGCAGTGATGACCTGCCCTGCGGCCAGCGGGAGGCAGTGCGGCCAGCGGGAGGCAGTGGGCTTGGAAGCACCAGGAACCACGCTTAGTTTTAAGTTTAGTTTTAGGCCTTTTTAAAGAGCCATTTGATAATTGAAACTATCTTTGAGTGCCACTTTTGATACACCAAACAAATACAAACCCCTTTTTAAACAGCTGAACAGAACTTAGCGAGGGCACAGCAGCAATGGCCACGCTGCTCTGGGGCCGGCCCACCGCGGGCCTGCAGCCGTCTGCGGTCCCTGGAGCCCAGGGGCTGAGCTGGGTGGACACCCTCCCAGCCCCAGTCCGTCCCTCCTCCTGGGTCTGTCTCTGCCTCGGACCCCCACCTGGGTCCAGGTGGGACAGTCCTCCAGGAAATGGGGCCTACTGTGCCGACCCTGGAGGCTAAGCTCACCCACTTCCCTACCAAGTGACCAAGGAGGGGTGGACAGGAAGGAGCCTGCCCCAGCCCCCAGCCTGATCCCACTGCCCAGAGGTGATGCTGGCCACCAGGTCCACAGCCGGTCTACACACCCCCTGCTTCCCAAACTGCCCCAGCCGGCCTGAGCCAAGAGTGCAGACCCCACCGCCAAGCTCACCTGCCGCCGAGTGAGGACCCAGGCCCCTGTGAAACTCGCTGAGCTGGGCAGATCCGCCCCCTCGAATCCTGCAACCCAGCTCCCACCTCCCAGGTCCTGAAAGTGCTGGGCGCAGAAAGGAAAGCAGTTGGTCATTTAGTGAAACCACAGCCAGAGAGCAGAGACCTCACACAAGTTTCAAATCAAGCTTTTAATGAAAAGATCATAAAATAACAGTATCTCGTCACTGTACATTAAGACTGCACGCTCTGAATGGAGACATCAGTGACCAGCTTTACGATACTGGAGGGCGGCGCACCCCAGCTCTGACCTGAATTATCCAGACTGGAGGGAGGTGAGGGCAGTGTGGGGCCTGACGGCGGTGGCAGCACAGGAGTGCGGTCGCGCCCCTTCCTGGGAAGGGCGCCTGGCGGGACAGGAGTCCGCCTCCAGTTTCCGGTCAAGAAACAGCGGAACCCCATCCCCCCTCCCCGACGAGGTATTTGTGAATGGGACAGCACCCAACATGGGCTCCCCCAGAGGGGGAGAGAAAAGCAAGTGGTGGGTGGGGACAGGGGGCTCCCCTCAGCACCTGGCCCCATGGGGCCCCGCCGAGTGGCGGGGAGGAGCCCTGGGGACCCTCCCTGCCCCGCGTGAGGTCTGTTATGCAGCATATTTGAGGTCAATAAATTACAGCAATAAATAGCAAGGTGAGGTAGGGGGAGGGGCTCCCGGTAGAAAGTCACAGTGGGGTGACAAGCCGGGGGTCCCGGGCAGCCTCGACTCCCACGGCGTACCCCACCCCCTGACGTGGAATGTCAAACCGGGCTCTGGGCGGGCCTGCTCCACCCCTATGCAGCCGTCTGCGGTCCCTGGAGCCCAGGGGCTGAGCTGGGTGGACACCCTCCCAGCCCCAGTCCGTCCCTCCTCCTGGGTCTGTCTCTGCCTCGGACCCCCACCTGGGTCCAGGTGGGACAGTCCTCCAGGAAATGGGGCCTACTGTGCCGACCCTGGAGGCTAAGCTCACCCACTTCCCTACCAAGTGACCAAGGAGGGGTGGACAGGAAGGAGCCTGCCCCAGCCCCCAGCCTGATCCCACTGCCCAGAGGTGATGCTGGCCACCAGGTCCACAGCCGGTCTACACACCCCCTGCTTCCCAAACTGCCCCAGCCGGCCTGAGCCAAGAGTGCAGACCCCACCGCCAAGCTCACCTGCCGCCGAGTGAGGACCCAGGCCCCTGTGAAACTCGCTGAGCTGGGCAGATCCGCCCCCTCGAATCCTGCAACCCAGCTCCCACCTCCCAGGTCCTGAAAGTGCTGGGCGCAGAAAGGAAAGCAGTTGGTCATTTAGTGAAACCACAGCCAGAGAGCAGAGACCTCACACAAGTTTCAAATCAAGCTTTTAATGAAAAGATCATAAAATAACAGTATCTCGTCACTGTACATTAAGACTGCACGCTCTGAATGGAGACATCAGTGACCAGCTTACGATACTGGAGGGCGGCGCACCCCAGCTCTGACCTGAATTATCCAGACTGGAGGGAGGTGAGGGCAGTGTGGGGCCTGACGGCGGTGGCAGCACAGGAGTGCGGTCGCGCCCCTTCCTGGGAAGGGCGCCTGGCGGGACAGGAGTCCGCCTCCAGTTTCCGGTCAAGAAACAGCGGAACCCCATCCCCCCTCCCCGACGAGGTATTTGTGAATGGGACAGCACCCAACATGGGCTCCCCCAGAGGGGGAGAGAAAAGCAAGTGGTGGGTGGGGACAGGGGGCTCCCCTCAGCACCTGGCCCCATGGGGCCCCGCCGAGTGGCGGGGAGGAGCCCTGGGGACCCTCCCTGCCCCGCGTGAGGTCTGTTATGCAGCATATTTGAGGTCAATAAATTACAGCAATAAATAGCAAGGTGAGGTAGGGGGAGGGGCTCCCGGTAGAAAGTCACAGTGGGGTGACAAGCCGGGGGTCCCGGGCAGCCTCGACTCCCACGGCGTACCCCACCCCCTGACGTGGAATGTCAAACCGGGCTCTGGGCGGGCCTGCTCCACCCCTCCAGGCATCAGATTCGGGGCACGGGGACCACCGCTGCCCGGGGGAGCGGGGCCCTTGGTCCCTGCACGGGGCACCGCCAAAGGCCCGGCGCCTCTGCTTTCGTCCCCAGGCCGCAGGGAAGGGTGGGCGGCCCTGCCCTCCTGGCTGCCCAAGCCTCACCCCAGCCCGGGAGGGCTGCCGGAGGGCGGCTGGGGTCCGCCCGCCCCAGGATCGGTGGCACTCCTGTCAGCGGCCAGTCCAGGGACTACTGACGGGTGGGGCTGGCGAAGGGCCGGCGCCCCCGGGTGGCGGCCGCCGGAACACACCCGGCTGCGTGAGGTTCTGGGTCCAATGTCCGTTTCACAGGCTGAGGTGTATGGCTATGCTGCGCGTCTCTGAGATTCAGATCTGCTTAAAAGGTCCGTCTTTTTTTTTTTTTTTTGCAATCCTGGAGGAGCCGCGGTGGCGGGCTCGGTCTCCCGGGGGACGTGCGTGGCGTGGCGTTGCGGAGCCCGGCCTGCCGCTCGCCCCAGTCTGAGAAATAAATACATTCATCACTGCACAAACATATTGATACAAAAGCAACACTGTCCCGAGCGTTCGCACCGTCTGTGCCGGTAAGGACCGGCCCAGTGAGCCCTCCCACGGCTGGAGTCTCCGCGGAGCAGTGCGAAGGTCCTGGCTTTTTGGCTTGAGAGGGACCCTTACATCAACCCAGTGGGGTTCTCACGGGCAGAGCAGCAGGACAGGATGCACCTCCATCCCGGGGCCCAAGCCGAGACTCGGGTCCTGCGGCCACAACTGCGGCCGCCCTGCTGCGCCAGCTGGCCGGGACCGCATGGCCTGGCCAGGAGACCCGGGGGCCGGTCGTCGCAGGCCCCGGCTCTTTGGTGCCAGCTGGGTTGGGAGGAGGGCTCCGCGAGGACGGGGCCTCCACCCACCTGACCCCCGACCCCAACCCTGGCGGGCCCCCTGCCCGTGAGCCCTCCGGGCCGACTCAGGGCCTGGAGCGGAAGGTGGGGACTCACTGGGACTGGCCTTACAGCTGCTGAGGTCTGAAACTGTAAAAGTTTATGTAAACAATGAGATAAATATATTAGTATCTTTTTTTCTGAGCCCATTGAGGTTCCATATGCATTCAAAATGTGCTTTGGTTTAAAAAATAGCTTTTGTGAATTTGGGTGTGAGCTTTTTTTTTTTCTTTTTCTTTTTTTAATCCTTTCCTACATGACATCTGCTATTGTTTCCTGTTTCTCCGAAACATTCAGGAATTAAGTGACTAAAGCAGAGAACTGTAAGCCGCCCTGGGCCTCCAATGGCCTAACTCCTGGTGAGGCGCTGACACACAGGTCCACACACATTCACGAGCACGCACTCCACGTGAGACCAAGGGAAAGGGAGAGCAAATCCAAGTGTCCTGTGACCCCCACCCCGCCCCACACACCCTTAACGTCTCAAATAAGAAACTAGTGTTTTGCTTTCTTGTTAAAATACAGAGAAGGCGCGATAAATACTCAGGTGGGTACAATACTATGTCACACAAAGGTCCCTGAGGGCCTCTATGCCCCGTCCCTGAAGCTCTGCCCTGAACCACCTGCTTCACCGGGGCCGCGCCCACGGGCGTGTGTGCAGCTCCCGCTACAGACTTTTGTCGTGTGGCTTAAGTGCTGATGGAGGGGGGGGGTTGGGCGAGCAGAGGGGCTGGGAGGTCCTGCCTGACTTGCTGGAACAGGCGTCCCCAGAGGGGACGGCAGCGGGCTCAGCAGGGACCCGCGTGGCCCGAGCCCCCTCATTCCCCACACCCTCCACCCGGGTCCCTGGTTTCAGCTGGAGGGTCTCTGGAGGGGGGAAGGGATGACTCCGGAATTTTTGGTCTGAAATTAAAGTAGAAAGAAGAGAATAAAAGCAGGAAGCAAAACGAAGGCGATAAAGCCACTGGTCCAGCCCTGGGCTGCAGCTGGCTGAGGCCGGCAGGCAACCTCGTGACCTTGGCCCGGCCTTGTGGGCCTCTAGAGCCCTGGAGGTGTCTGAGACTGGCAGAGCCCAGGGCGGGAGTGGGACTCAGGGTGAGCCCACGGTGGCCGCCAGTCCGCCCAGAGGTGCCAAGGTGAAAGGGGCCGGCCGGTCAGGTTGACTGCGCTGCTCTCCGGAGGGCAAGCCCTCGGGGGCTGGGACGGGGCAGGGAGGGGCTCACTTCCTCCCCTGCTCCCTGGGCGCCGAGCCCATGCCCACCGGGCCAGGTCAGGGCAGTGGCTGGCCAGATGCCCCCGAGACACGCGGGCGCCCCTGCTGACCAGCCCAGAGGAGAAAACAAGCGTCACGTCCAAAACCGCCATCACCAACCACATCCTGTTCAAGAGGTAGCAAAGGTCAGAAGTCTCTCCACCTTGATGGGGGGGAGGGGCGACACGATGCACACGCACAATGCACACGCACGCTGCACACGCACGCTGCACACGCACGCGTGGGCACACACACACGGAGAAAATGGAAACGTACCGACCCCGCACCGCGGCCAGTCCCCCGCCCCCCGCACCCTAGACTTTCCAGTTCCCAGACTCACATACACGTTACACGGGGTTTTCTCGTAATCAAAACAAGTACCTCTAAACAAAGATTCCTGGGCAACCATGGGAAAGCACTCTCTCCTGAGGCAGCCGGGGCGCGAGCCCAGGGGAGCCTTTGGCTGAGAGGGGCTCCTGGGCCCAGAGGGTGGGCCCTGGCTGCAGCCGGGCAGGGCGGGGCGAACCCCGTACATTCTGTCTGCAGACCCAGGCTCAGCCCCGAGGGGGCAGGAGGAAAAGAAACTCCTGTTGGTTTTGGTTTAAAAAACAAAATTCAAAACGAAGAAAAGAACAGATCAGTAGGAATAACAGCCACACCGGCCCGGAGGGCTCTTTAGCTGTGGAGAGGTAGGCGGTGGGGGCCCGCTGTCCCAGCGCCACTGAGCGGTGACCCCTGGCTCGGGGAGGGAGGACGCGGACCCCTCCCTCCGGCACCGCCCCCCGCAGCCCCGCGCGGCCCGGAGCAGACTCCTGGGACCCAGCCCGCAGACGCCGCGGGGCCGGGGCGGTGCAGGGCGCTGGCCGGGCAGCGCGGGAGGGGGTTAAAGCTGTGGGGCCGCCAGGGTCTTTGGCGTCTAGGAAGGGGCAGTGTGCATGCGCAGGTGGCTGATGAGGTTGCGCTGCTGCGTGAACTTGCCCCCGCAGAGCTGGCACTCGTAGGGCTTCTCGCCCGAGTGCACGCGCATGTGCTCGGTGAGGCGGTACTGGCGCGTGAAGCGCATGCCGCACTCGCCGCAGGCGAAGGGCTTGAGGCCCAGGTGGCTGCGCATGTGGCGCGTCATGGTGCCGCGCTGCGTGAACATCTTCCCGCAGATGCCGCACGGGAAGGGTCGCGCCAGCCAGTGCGTCTTCTCGTGCTGGCGCAGCGTGGCCGCGTCCTTGTAGCTCTTCTCGCAGGCCGAGCACTGGAAGGGCCGTGGCCCAGCCGCCGGGGCCGCGCTGGGCGCCGACAGGTCCTCCGCCTCCTCGTCGGCGGCCGCGCCAGACGCCTCGTAGGCACCGCCCTCCTCCTTGATGAGCAGCTCCTCCTCCGCGTGCGTCTCCACGTGCGCGTTGAGCTGCTCCGAGCTGGGGAAGCCCTTGGCGCAGGGGATGCAGACGTACAGGTTGTCGCCGTAGGGCACCGGCTCGAAGCCCTCCTGCCGGTACACGTAGGGCGCGCCGGCTGGGCCACCCTCGCTCCCGCTCTGCGCGCTGTCCTCGCTGCCGTCCTTGCCGTTCTCCTCCTCCTCCTTGCAGGCGTGGGGGGGCTCCCCGAAGGGCCGGCCTGCCGCCGCGCTGCCAGCCAGGAGCCCGTTGGGGACCCTGTCGCCCAGCCCTTCAGCCTCCTCCCCCGGGCACGGGCCCTTGGGCGCCACGTCCCTCCGCTCAAACGGGGAGGCGGCCGCGGGCTCCTTCCTGGCCCACTCCTTCTTGCGGGCCGAGTGCCGGAGGCTCTTGCGGGGCGGTGGCCCGCCTGGCCCCTCCAGCAGACACAGCGGGTTGTCGTCCGCCCCCTCCAGATCCATGGGCTCACTAAGGGTGCCCCCCAGCTCGGTGTAAGAGGCACTGTTGGCGACGGGAGGGGCAGAGGTCGAGAGGGGCGAGCCCTCCTGGCTGTCGCTCAGCTGGGCTGGGTCGTCGGGGGTGAGGGAGGGCCCAGGGGTGGTGGGGGGCAGCGGGGGGCTCTTCTTGGACAAGTCCAGGCCCAGCTCCTGCTCACAGCTGCCGCCGCTCCCGTTAGTGCTGCAGCCGCCCAGGCCGGCCTCCCCGCTGCCGGGACAGACGGCCCGACCCAGGCCGTGCGCGCCCTCCTGGCTCAAGCCGCCCAGGAAGAGATCGTCGTCGTCGGAGCCTTTGGCCTGGGAGAGCTCCTGGGGGGCGTGGGCCCCTTTGCGCCCGTCCACAAGGCCTGGGTAGCGGGTCTGGATGACTGAGGCCGTGGACAGCCGCTGGCTGCGTGGGGGCCGCCCCAGGCCAGCGCCGCCCCGCCCAGAGCTGAAGGGCTTGCCGGCTCTCTTGAGCTTTCGCCGGCAGAGGGCCGCCAGCTCCGGCAGCTGGAGGTAGCTGGCGGCGGTGAGAAGTGTGCTGAAGTTGGGCTCGGCCGGCGGCTCACCGGGCAGCAGGCGGCCAGTGTAGATGAAGTCTAGGATCTGCTGGAACACCGCAGAGCTGACCATGTCCGTGTCCAGGCTGATGAGGTTGTCGTGCAGCACCAGGGACTTGAAGTAGACGCTGCTGGCGGCCAGCACGTTCTTGTGGGCGCGGAAGACAGCGTTCTCCACCATGACGATGACATCACACAGGAAGCCCTGCGTGCGCTGCTGGTTCAGCTGCAGCAGGAGCTGCTTCGAGTGGCTGGGCAGCTCCATGTCGGGCCCCGTGTCCCCGCGCCCCGCCCACACGCACCACCTGCGGCAGGAGCAGACACACGCCCGTCAGCGGGGGCCCTCCCGCGGCCTCCCCCAGGCTGCCCAAGATGTGTATAAGAGACAGGTCGAGAGGGGCGAGCCCTCCTGGCTGTCGCTCAGCTGGGCTGGGTCGTCGGGGGTGAGGGAGGGCCCAGGGGTGGTGGGGGGCAGCGGGGGGCTCTTCTTGGACAAGTCCAGGCCCAGCTCCTGCTCACAGCTGCCGCCGCTCCCGTTAGTGCTGCAGCCGCCCAGGCCGGCCTCCCCGCTGCCGGGACAGACGGCCCGACCCAGGCCGTGCGCGCCCTCCTGGCTCAAGCCGCCCAGGAAGAGATCGTCGTCGTCGGAGCCTTTGGCCTGGGAGAGCTCCTGGGGGGCGTGGGCCCCTTTGCGCCCGTCCACAAGGCCTGGGTAGCGGGTCTGGATGACTGAGGCCGTGGACAGCCGCTGGCTGCGTGGGGGCCGCCCCAGGCCAGCGCCGCCCCGCCCAGAGCTGAAGGGCTTGCCGGCTCTCTTGAGCTTTCGCCGGCAGAGGGCCGCCAGCTCCGGCAACTGGAGGTAGCTGGCGGCGGTGAGAAGTGTGCTGAAGTTGGGCTCGGCCGGCGGCTCACCGGGCAGCAGGCGGCCAGTGTAGATGAAGTCTAGGATCTGCTGGAACACCGCAGAGCTGACCATGTCCGTGTCCAGGCTGATGAGGTTGTCGTGCAGCACCAGGGACTTGAAGTAGACGCTGCTGGCGGCCAGCACGTTCTTGTGGGCGCGGAAGACAGCGTTCTCCACCATGACGATGACATCACACAGGAAGCCCTGCGTGCGCTGCTGGTTCAGCTGCAGCAGGAGCTGCTTCGAGTGGCTGGGCAGCTCCATGTCGGGCCCCGTGTCCCCGCGCCCCGCCCACACGCACCACCTGCGGCAGGAGCAGACACACGCCCGTCAGCGGGGGCCCTCCCGCGGCCTCCCCCAGGCTGCCCGCCTGCCCAGCCCACCTGTACACCTGTCTCTTATACACATCTCTGCGTGAACATCTTCCCGCAGATGCCGCACGGGAAGGGTCGCGCCAGCCAGTGCGTCTTCTCGTGCTGGCGCAGCGTGGCCGCGTCCTTGTAGCTCTTCTCGCAGGCCGAGCACTGGAAGGGCCGTGGCCCAGCCGCCGGGGCCGCGCTGGGCGCCGACAGGTCCTCCGCCTCCTCGTCGGCGGCCGCGCCAGACGCCTCGTAGGCACCGCCCTCCTCCTTGATGAGCAGCTCCTCCTCCGCGTGCGTCTCCACGTGCGCGTTGAGCTGCTCCGAGCTGGGGAAGCCCTTGGCGCAGGGGATGCAGACGTACAGGTTGTCGCCGTAGGGCACCGGCTCGAAGCCCTCCTGCCGGTACACGTAGGGCGCGCCGGCCGGGCCACCCTCGCTCCCGCTCTGCGCGCTGTCCTCGCTGCCGTCCTTGCCGTTCTCCTCCTCCTCCAGGCTGTGTCCCCTAGAGGAAGGCGACCCCACGCCCAGATGGACCCGTGGGTGAGCAGCAGAGACCACGAGGGGACAGAAACCCGGGCAGATACATCGCCCTCGTGGGCGCGCAACAGCTCGGCTTTACGGTCCAGCCGGAAATTGGATCTGCACACGGAATCGCCTACCACGCACTGAAGCCACCTCCTCCTCGAATACCACGTGGGCAGGTCAGACCCGCATCCTCTAGCAACGTCACATGACGCTGCAGCCCAGCCATTCCCCCCACCCCCCCAGCCTGTGCCTCTGGGTACCGAGTAGGAGAGGTGGCCTGGCCGAGCCTGGTACCGCAGGCCCCAGGGCCTTCCTGGGCAGGGCAGGTTGTCTGAGCCTGGGAAGCCCCACTGTGCGCAGAGGCGGCTGCGCCAGGCCAAGGCCCCGGCCCTCCGGCTGCTCAGGCGCGCGTGCCCACCCACAAGGGCCTTCATGTCCCTGCACTCAGGGCTGACCTGGGAGAGGAGCGCACTGCCCCGGGGACCCCCCAGCAGGGATCCAGGGTCCTGGCCCTCCCCTCGGGAGGGGTCGCGCCCACCCACCTGCTGTCGCACCCTGGCCCGCACCTGCCCTTGTCTGCAAAGACAGAGAAGCCCCCACACCCGTCCACCCAGGAAGGCTCTGCACACAGTGCCCACGTGGGCCAGGCCCCCTCCCTGCCCTGGCCAGCCAAGGGGGACAAAGAGCCCAAGGCGGGGAACACCTGGCTGGGAGTGGGAGGACCGGGAGCCCACAGCCCTCCTCCCCCACGCTGCCAGCGCTGCCCTCACACAAAGGCCGGGGCCAGCACGCAGGCCGGGCGCTCAGCGCTCAGCTGCCCGGAGTCCCCAGGAGAAGGAGCAGACCCCGCCCCCCACCGTACCCCCCAGCCCCCCCAGAGCCTACCGGAGTGCCAGGGGCCCAGAAACCATGTGAGCAGCAGCCAGGGGGGGCGGCCTCCTCGAGTGCGTGGCCTCCCTGGGGGTGCATCAATGCCTGGTCACCTGCAGAGGAGAAGGTGGACAGTTAGCACGCAGGCCTCGCACAGGGGGCGGAGCGGCTCGAGGCCTGGGCCAGGCTCCCGTCTGCGGCGGGTTGGTGTCCAGACAGCTGGGCAGGAGGCAGTAGCTACGGTGCCTGCAGCCTGGCTGGCGGCAGGAAGGAGGCAGGTGTGGGGCGCTCCGCCACACCCCCACAGGATGCAGGGTGCTCCGGGGCCGCCTCAGGGGGAGGGAAGTGGGGGGACAGGCCGCAGCTCTGGGCGGGCGGGGTGGCAGGAGGCCTGGGCAGGGCCCTTCTAGGCTGGCCACATTTGCATAACAAAAGGTCAGAAATGGAGGCGCTGGTGCAGCGGGCTATTTATAAGATCCAGTCTCAGCCGCTTCTGGCTCCCCAGCCCCCTGCCCTGCCCTGCCCTTCCCTCTGGGTCTGCGCTCGCCCCCTCCCTGCCAGAGCCCAGCCCCCTCCTGCCCAGCCTGGCCTGACCACATGGCCCTCGCAGACTCGCCCTTTCAGCACCAGCCCGCCAAGGCTGCTGGCAGCTGCTGCCAGATGCGGGGGGCTTCCCAGCCCCCCAGAGCTTCAGGTTCTGGGAGAGGGGTCCCAAGGTCCTGGCTGCTTGCCCCCCACCGCACCAGGCCTGGGCACCCTGGGCGTGCAGCCAGGCCGGGGGCGGCAGCCTGAGCCCTGAGCCCCTCCTGGCGCGCCCCTCCCCCGCCCAGGGCAGCCCGGCCGGTCCTCTGGAATGTGCCCAGACCCGGGGTGCGGGGTGGCCGGGAGGCCTTGCTCCAGCCTGCCAGCTGTCTCCTGCCCCCAAGCACGGCTCCTCGCTGGCAGGGGTGGCCGGGGAGGGGGCCGGCAGTGCGAGGCCTGCTGGTGTGGGGCCACTGCCAGCCTGGCAGGAGCCACCACGGGCTGGGACGCCCCGGCAGCCGCACCCCCACCACCGTGCCCAGAGCCTGGACAGACGAACAGGTCAGAGAGGTGGGCTGGGAGCTGTCCCTGCTAGGCTGACCCCAACACCCCCCAAGGAAGGGGTCTCTTGTGAACAGAGGCCCTGGGCGACTTTCCCAGCCCT
>SJYC01124332.1:0-11643 GCA_006408675.1 Madoqua kirkii | reverse complement strand
TTCAGCTGCAGCAGGAGCTGCTTCGAGTGGCTGGGCAGCTCCATGTCGGGCCCCGTGTCCCCGCGCCCCGCCCACACGCACCACCTGCGGCAGGAGCAGACACACGCCCGTCAGCGGGGGCCCTCCCGCGGCCTCCCCCAGGCTGCCCACCTGCCCAGCCCACCTGTACACTTGAAGACACAGGGACAGCGCGGGGCACATAAACCGGGGCTGTGTCCCCTAGAGGAAGGCGACCCCACGCCCAGATGGACCCGTGGGTGAGCAGCAGAGACCACGAGGGGACAGAAACCCGGGCAGATACATCGCCCTCGTGGGCGCGCAACAGCTCGGCTTTACGGTCCAGCCGGAAATTGGATCTGCACACGGAGTCGCCTACCACGCACTGAAGCCACCTCCTCCTCGAATACCACGTGGGCAGGTCAGACCCGCATCCTCTAGCAACGTCACATGACGCTGCAGCCCAGCCATTCCCCCCACCCCCCCAGCCTGTGCCTCTGGGTACCGAGTAGGAGAGGTGGCCTGGCCGAGCCTGGTACCGCAGGCCCCAGGGCCTTCCTGGGCAGGGCAGGTTGTCTGAGCCTGGGAAGCCCCACTGTGCGCAGAGGCGGCTGCGCCAGGCCAAGGCCCCGGCCCTCCGGCTGCTCAGGCGCGCGTGCCCACCCACAAGGGCCTTCATGTCCCTGCACTCAGGGCTGACCTGGGAGAGGAGCGCACTGCCCCGGGGACCCCCCAGCAGGGATCCAGGGTCCTGGCCCTCCCCTCGGGAGGGGTCGCGCCCACCCACCTGCTGTCGCACCCTGGCCCGCACCTGCCCTTGTCTGCAAAGACAGAGAAGCCCCCACACCCGTCCACCCAGGAAGGCTCTGCACACAGTGCCCACGTGGGCCAGGCCCCCTCCCTGCCCTGGCCAGCCAAGGGGGACAAAGAGCCCAAGGCGGGGAACACCTGGCTGGGAGTGGGAGGACCGGGAGCCCACAGCCCTCCTCCCCCACGCTGCCAGCGCTGCCCTCACACAAAGGCCGGGGCCAGCACGCAGGC
This sequence comes from Madoqua kirkii, assembly GCA_006408675.1. NCBI lineage: Eukaryota > Metazoa > Chordata > Mammalia > Artiodactyla > Bovidae > Madoqua > Madoqua kirkii. The sequence continues at coordinate 10,605 of SJYC01124332.1, read as the reverse complement.
CGGGCGCTCAGCGCTCAGCTGCCCGGAGTCCCCAGGAGAAGGAGCAGACCCCGCCCCCCACCGTACCCCCCAGCCCCCCCAGAGCCTACCGGAGTGCCAGGGGCCCAGAAACCATGTGAGCAGCAGCCAGGGGGGGCGGCCTCCTCGAGTGCGTGGCCTCCCTGGGGGTGCATCAATGCCTGGTCACCTGCAGAGGAGAAGGTGGACAGTTAGCACGCAGGCCTCGCACAGGGGGCGGAGCGGCTCGAGGCCTGGGCCAGGCTCCCGTCTGCGGCGGGTTGGTGTCCAGACAGCTGGGCAGGAGGCAGTAGCTACGGTGCCTGCAGCCTGGCTGGCGGCAGGAAGGAGGCAGGTGTGGGGCGCTCCGCCACACCCCCACAGGATGCAGGGTGCTCCGCGGCCGCCTCAGGGGGAGGGAAGTGGGGGGACAGGCCGCAGCTCTGGGCGGGCGGGGTGGCAGGAGGCCTGGGCAGGGCCCTTCTAGGCTGGCCACATTTGCATAACAAAAGGTCAGAAATGGAGGCGCTGGTGCAGCGGGCTATTTATAAGATCCAGTCTCAGCCGCTTCTGGCTCCCCAGCCCCCTGCCCTGCCCTGCCCTTCCCTCTGGGTCTGCGCTCGCCCCCTCCCTGCCAGAGCCCAGCCCCCTCCTGCCCAGCCTGGCCTGACCACATGGCCCTCGCAGACTCGCCCTTTCAGCACCAGCCCGCCAAGGCTGCTGGCAGCTGCTGCCAGATGCGGGGGGCTTCCCAGCCCCCCAGAGCTTCAGGTTCTGGGAGAGGGGTCCCAAGGTCCTGGCTGCTTGCCCCCCACCGCACCAGGCCTGGGCACCCTGGGCGTGCAGCCAGGCCGGGGGCGGCAGCCTGAGCCCTGAGCCCCTCCTGGCGCGCCCCTCCCCCGCCCAGGGCAGCCCGGCCGGTCCTCTGGAATGTGCCCAGACCCGGGGTGCGGGGTGGCCGGGAGGCCTTGCTCCAGCCTGCCAGCTGTCTCCTGCCCCCAAGCACGGCTCCTCGCTGGCAGGGGTGGCCGGGGAGGGGGCCGGCAGTGCGGCAGTGCGAGGCCTGCTGGTGTGGGGCCACTGCCAGCCTGGCAGGAGCCACCACGGGCTGGGACGCCCCGGCAGCCGCACCCCCACCACCGTGCCCAGAGCCTGGACAGACGAACAGGTCAGAGAGGTGGGCTGGGAGCTGTCCCTGCTAGGCTGACCCCAACACCCCCCAAGGAAGGGGTCTCTTGTGAACAGAGGCCCTGGGCGACTTTCCCAGCCCTCTGCTCGATGAGCGACGGGTCCTGGCTGAGGTCCCGGGCGCCCTTCCTCCCCCCAGCTCAGGCCTCGTGGGGGGACTCTCCTGGTGCCCAGGAGGGCAGGAGGCAGTGAGAGAAACCCTCAGGTGTTTCAGCCGGATTCCACGGCAGCCGGTCCAGCTCGGTCTGGACTACTACGGAACCTGGAACCTGGGAGGCTGAGCCCTCGGGCTGGCCCGTCCTTCAGCCTCTAGGTGGAAACGCCGGGGAACAGTGCCTGGCAACAGGCACCCCTCCCTCCAAGCAGAGAAGGGGGCATCCTAGCCCACCTCCAACCCCACCAGGGGCCGTGAGCCCTCAAGATGCCCACTACCTGGACACCATGCCCCAGGGCCTTAAGCACAGAGGGTTCATCACAGACCGCAGACGCACGCTGGCCACTGGCCTTCAAAAACCTAGGTCCAGCTGACCTGGCGTGAGCGCCTGGCGTGTCCAGGTGCGGCCCAACAGGTGTGAGCCAGGCCCTCCTGGGCTGCAGGAGGGGCGCCTGGAGGCAGAGCGAGGCGGCCCCAGCGCCCAGCGCCCCACAGCAGGCTGATGAGCATCCTGCTCGCAGGGCGCGCCCTCCACCTCCAGTGCAGATGAGACCGGGGCTCTGGGGCTTAAGTGACCTGCCCAAGGTCACAGGAGCAAGCCAGGGGCAGAGCCCGGCTCCAGACTTTGCCACCCAGGACGACCCCCGTGTCTCCTCCCCGTCCACCGCCTGGTCCAGGGGCCTGTGCCATGGCCGCTGCTCCCTGGGGCACAGCCCTGGCCTCCGCGGCCCCTCCAGCTGCCCTGCAGGTGGGGCTGCTGGCAAGTGGGCCCCACGGCCCTGGTGAGCCCAGGCCTGGATGCCCGCCAGCCGCTCCTGGCTGGCCTCCCAGACCGTCCTCCTGGAAAGCAGCGGGCCCTGTGAATGCCAGGAGCCCTGCCCTCCTCCTGACGGGACGGGACGCCCAGGAAACAGACGCTGGGGCTCGGTCAGCGTGCTGGAGAAGCGCTGGGAGGGACCTGGGGTGGGCCTCCAAGCCTGAGCAGTGTGGGAGGAGGCGCCCACCCCACCCACCGCCCAGAGCCTGCTCCCGATGCCCACAGCCCCTCTGTCTCACATAGGCAGCCCACCCGGGGGGCTCACGGCGCCACACGACGCCTGCTGTCTGGGGAAACCCCGCACGCGTGCCCCCCACCCTCCTCCAGCCACCCGTGGCTCCCACTTGCACAACATGGGGCCTGCAGCCGGCTCCCTCCACTGGCCCGGGCACAGCTGGCTGCTGGGCACCAGGTGGGCATGAGGCAGGGTCCTGCAGGGAGGCCCTGGCCAGGAGTGCTGAGATGGGGAGGGGCAGGGGAGCGCTGCCCGGGGCGAGATCACTGTTACAAAAACATCCAGAGAAGGTGCCTACCCGGTCCCTCGCTGGCCGGAGGGGCCTGAGCGCTTGGGAAGGAGGCAGGGAGCCCGTGGGAGGCATCCCCACGCGGCCAGGATCCAGGGCCCCGAGGAGCCTCTGCCTGGTGGCTCCTGCGTCTGCTTCCTACTCGCCCTGTGGGGTGTCAAGCCCGGACCGGGGAGCAGCTTCAGGGGATACAGACAGTCCGGCCCTACTCTGACCCCAGACCCAGAAGCTGAGAGACCAACTTCCTACTCCCCAGAGGGCAGGAAACGCCCAGCGACGAGGGTCAAGAGGAACGAGGTGGCCCCCAAAGGGAAGACCCCTTTCCCACGTAAAGACACCCAGAGTGACTACGAAATGCGGCTCGGTTCCCAGGGCTGTCCTGGAGGCAGGACGGGGCCGGCACCATTGCCCAACCGCCTGAGGCACCTTCCAGGAGTCAGCTGCCCAGCCCAGGGCCTCTCTAGGTCGCAGACTCCAATACCCCAACCATGAAACAGCTCGAGAAGCCTCTCTGGCGCTAACCCACGACTCTCAAAGATCTAGAGGACAAAGCAGACTCTGCTGCTTTCAACCACCTCTGTGTACGAGAGGAGAGGACACTTCCCCACTGAACAGGAAAGACCCCCCCAGGGTGGAGGCCCTTCCCAGGAAAGGGCAGCCAACTCTTGCGCCTGCGTGGCGTCAGAGACACCCAGGCCCCACACCCTGCCCAGGACAGAGTCACAGCAACAAAACCCAAAATGGATGGCAGACGGCAGGACAGGGTTCACCCGGCTGACTGAGGCCTGAAAGCGGACTTCCGGGCAGAAGAGAGAACGCTCAGACTTCAGAAGGACCGAGATGGGAGGCGCGAGCCCCGGGAGCCAGGCAGGTGCAGAAGCGCCGCTCAGCGTGCGGGCCGAACCAGGGTCAGGAAGAGCTGACCACGGACGCGTCCTGCAGCCGCCAGCAAACGGGGGAGCAGGGCAGCCAGACCCTAAAGGGGCACAGGGGGCCCTGGGCAAGGTCAGAAGCAGGGGAGGACAGGACTAGAGGGGCAGGGGAGCGCTGCCCGGGGCGAGATCACTGTTACAAAAACATCCAGAGAAGGTGCCTACCCGGTCCCTCGCTGGCCGGAGGGGCCTGAGCGCTTGGGAAGGAGGCAGGGAGCCCGTGGGAGGCATCCCCACGCGGCCAGGATCCAGGGCCCCGAGGAGCCTCTGCCTGGTGGCTCCTGCGTCTGCTTCCTACTCGCCCTGTGGGGTGTCAAGCCCGGACCGGGGAGCAGCTTCAGGGGATACAGACAGTCCGGCCCTACTCTGACCCCAGACCCAGAAGCTGAGAGACCAACTTCCTACTCCCCAGAGGGCAGGAAACGCCCAGCGACGAGGGTCAAGAGGAACGAGGTGGCCCCCAAAGGGAAGACCCCTTTCCCACGTAAAGACACCCAGAGTGACTACGAAATGCGGCTCGGTTCCCAGGGCTGTCCTGGAGGCAGGACGGGGCCGGCACCATTGCCCAACCGCCTGAGGCACCTTCCAGGAGTCAGCTGCCCAGCCCAGGGCCTCTCTAGGTCGCAGACTCCAATACCCCAACCATGAAACAGCTCGAGAAGCCTCTCTGGCGCTAACCCACGACTCTCAAGGATCTAGAGGACAAAGCAGACTCTGCTGCTTTCAACCACCTCTGTGTACGAGAGGAGAGGACACTTCCCCACTGAACAGGAAAGACCCCCCCAGGGTGGAGGCCCTTCCCAGGAAAGGGCAGCCAACTCTTGCGCCTGCGTGGCGTCAGAGACACCCAGGCCCCACACCCTGCTCAGGACAGAGTCACAGCAACAAAACCCAAAATGGATGGCAGACGGCAGGACAGGGTTCACCCGGCTGACTGAGGCCTGAAAGCGGACTTCCGGGCAGAAGAGAGAACGCTCAGACTTCAGAAGGACCGAGATGGGAGGCGCGAGCCCCGGGAGCCAGGCAGGTGCAGAAGCGCCGCTCAGCGTGCGGGCCGAACCAGGGTCAGGAAGAGCTGACCACGGACGCGTCCTGCAGCCGCCAGCAAACGGGGGAGCAGGGCAGCCAGACCCTAAAGGGGCACAGGGGGCCCTGGGCAAGGTCAGAAGCAGGGGAGGACAGGACTCGACACACGAGGAGCTTCATTCTGTTCTGGACGCGGGACGTGTGCCCACCTGGGAAGAGCCAGGGGCGCTGTTGCTCACAGCTGGCATGCTTCTTAGGTAGGGTCAGTGCAGGGCCGGTCCCAGGGCTGACGAGCGAGCCCACCCAATCCCAGACTAATCACAACAACCCGAGGGGAGAGACAGCCCCGCCGGGAAGGAAGGAGCCTGAGCCCAGCCAGGAGCCTGCAGGACATGGAGGGGCCGCCTTCAAACCTCTCAGAGGCAACTTCGCCCTCCAACGCAGGCGGTGTCGGGAGCGAAGACCCCTCGTGCTCCGTGGCCAATAAAAAGCCGAAGCGATACTAGAACAATGCCAACCAAGGCTTTAAAAACTGTCCGTGTCAAAAATAAAAGATATTTACAGAACAAAACCACCAGACACTTCTCACCAGAGCAGACGGGTTGGCCAGCCGAAGGCAGCAACGACCGCCGGCACTCCAACCGTCCGTTCCCAGGTGCCACCTGTGGGGGCGGGAAGGGGCTCTGCAACCCCGGCAGGCACTCCCAGGAGGCGGCCCAGGACTGGGGTCAAAGGAGGCCACGGGCAGAAGGGTCAGCCTGGCCTGGAGGGCCTCCCGCCACGGCCCAGGGGCACGCCAAAGGTAACCACCAGGGGGCTCCGGTCCACGACCGTAAACACAGAAGCAGACACGCCTCAGGCACCCACCGGGTTTCAAAAGGCTGTTTTCAGGGATAAAACTGGGGACTGCTAAGGAACACACTGATGCCTGTGCCCTGGGCCTCAAGTGCCCACGGGGACACCCAGAGGAAGGCCCGCCTGTCCAGCAGGCACTGCGGCCAACCAAACAGGAGAGGCCGAGCTCGGGAAGGGAGTGAGGGAGGAGGGTCTCCGGGGCTTGGCAGGAGCACCCCCAGAGCTTCCTCCGATGGGACTGGAAGGGCCACCTGAATTAATGGGCTGCGTCCAGTGACAGAGAGGTGGGCACCCCTCCGCCCCAGAAGCAAAGCGGCCCGAGCGGGTGGCCGTGGACTGCTGAGGCGGGGCAGAGAGTGGGCCTGCGGCGGCTGAGTCTCCGAGGCACAACCAGCACCCCACTCCACGGATGGGGCAAGCCCGCTGTCCAAGGACCGGACAAGCGCAGCGGAGTGGCACGCGCCCACAACTCAGGTGGGGACCCCAGGAGGGGCCGCGAGCCCCGTTTCACAAGGGCAACGTGCATGTGCACCACCGCCTCAGGTCCACGAGAGCCGGCCCGCTGGCCGCAGGGAGACAGCTTCTGGATCCAGAGAGGGGCCGCCCCCAAGGCCCCCCGGCCACGTGGCCGGGGACACGGGAGGCCCACGCAAACTAGGGCTTCCGGGCCAGGCCCACAGGACGCCACCCAGGAGCGCCTTCCCCAGGAGTGAGCCGCAAGTCCAACACGGGTGCCCCCACGACCTGGAGCCCCCAGGCCCAAGTCATCTCCTCAAACCCAGGTCTATCCAGTCACGCCCCGGCTTAGGGGTCTCAGTGCACTCCGGGGCCTGGATAAAGTCCATGTCAGGACTGGTCAGTAGAGTTTCTACGGGGCCCGGCCTCCCCTCCGTGGCCCCTGGGCACACCCGAGGGCCTCCACCTCCAAGAAGCACCCATCTCCCCCACCTGCTGCTGGCACCCAAGGGGCTCCCAAGCTCAAGGACCCTGTGTGCCCCGCTGGCAAGTGGGCCAGAAGCGAGGACAGGCCGGGCTGAGGGAGCAGATGGGCTGAGGGGAGGAGGCCCCTCAGACAACGGCCAGCCTTCCTTGCCCCGACACTTAAGACTCAGCAAGCCTCTGACGCTGCGCCCGTGGCTAACTCACACCCGGAGGCACAGAAGCCCGCAGCCCACCCCGCGCTCACCCAGCCCAAGCCTGCAGCACCGAGCGCGGGCCACTCGGAACACACTCACTCACGGAGCTGACCAGACCTTCCCGAGGCGCTCGGACGTGGCTCAAGGACACGGGTTCTTGCCGTCGCCGAGGCTGCGTCACACGACACGTGGAGGCCTTTCTCGAGCCCCTCCCCGGCCACAGCACTGCCAGCTGTCTCCCTCCGGTGGGAGGCTCCCGTTCACCCGAGAAAAGGTCCCCAGGCCGAACCACCACCTTGCCCGTCAGCCTCTCCTTCACGAGCAGCAGCGGGCGGACGTGGTGCCGTCGCGGACACAGCCTGCCCTGCTCACCCCTGAGCCTCCTGCACGGCCCCCGGGATGGCAGCCCGGCCCAGCCACCAGGGGAGCGCCACGGCCGGCACCGAGGCGCGTGTCAGCCTGTGGACGGGGGCTGTGGGGAACGTCTGCGCGTTCTGAGAGTCCTGGAGCCCCCAGGCCCAAGTCATCTCCTCAAACCCAGGTCTATCCAGTCACGCCCCGGCTTAGGGGTCTCAGTGCACTCCGGGGCCTGGATAAAGTCCATGTCAGGACTGGTCAGTAGAGTTTCTACGGGGCCCGGCCTCCCCTCCGTGGCCCCTGGGCACACCCGAGGGCCTCCACCTCCAAGAAGCACCCATCTCCCCCACCTGCTGCTGGCACCCAAGGGGCTCCCAAGCTCAAGGACCCTGTGTGCCCCGCTGGCAAGTGGGCCAGAAGCGAGGACAGGCCGGGCTGAGGGAGCAGATGGGCTGAGGGGAGGAGGCCCCTCAGACAACGGCCAGCCTTCCTTGCCCCGACACTTAAGACTCAGCAAGCCTCTGACGCTGCGCCCGTGGCTAACTCACACCCGGAGGCACAGAAGCCCGCAGCCCACCCCGCGCTCACCCAGCCCAAGCCTGCAGCACCGAGCGCGGGCCACTCGGAACACACTCACTCACGGAGCTGACCAGACCTTCCCGAGGCGCTCGGACGTGGCTCAAGGACACGGGTTCCTGCCGTCGCCGAGGCTGCGTCACACGACACGTGGAGGCCTTTCTCGAGCCCCTCCCCGGCCACAGCACTGCCAGCTGTCTCCCTCCGGTGGGAGGCTCCCGTTCACCCGAGAAAAGGTCCCCAGGCCGAACCACCACCTTGCCCGTCAGCCTCTCCTTCACGAGCAGCAGCGGGCGGACGTGGTGCCGTCGCGGACACAGCCTGCCCTGCTCACCCCTGAGCCTCCTGCACGGCCCCCGGGATGGCAGCCCGGCCCAGCCACCAGGGGAGCGCCACGGCCGGCACCGAGGCGCGTGTCAGCCTGTGGACGGGGGCTGTGGGGAACGTCTGCGCGTTCTGGAGTCCTGGGGACCCACGCGTCCACAGGCCATGCTAACAACAGCTGTTGGCCACCACCTCAAACACTCCTACCCTCTCCGGGCACCACAGGGCACGTGGGGACACAGGCTTGAGGCAGGGCCCGCTCCCCCAGCTCACGGATGGTCACCATAGGCTGGAAACCCAGGTGAGGGCCGCTGAGAGGAGCGGTGTTCAAAGATAAGAAAGGAAATGGCACTTCAGGTGGCCTGCGAGAACAGCCTCAGCAGCAAGGTTTGCCGCCTGCAGGGCGGGCAGCCCCGCTGGCCGGGCGCAGAGGGGCAGGGGTGCTGCCTGCCCAAGGTGCCAGGCCAGCCGCCCAGCCCTCGTCAGTGTCAACACGCATGGAATGCGGGCTGCAGAGAGCGCCCCTACCCTGCCCACAGCCTCGGAGCGCAAGCTCGCTCACCGCAGCTCCAGGGCACCCAGGTCCAGCCCCACCGGCAGCCTCAAAGCGGCCAGGATTGCCCCCACCCCCCAGGCCCTCTGCCCAGAGAAGACCCCACACGCCCGCGCTGCCAACATCTCGAGGAGGACCCAGCAGCCCTGACCCGCCCTCCTGGAGGAGCGGAGGGGAAGGGCTGTTTCAGGAGGGGTCCTCCTGCGGCCCAGGGAAGCGATGCCAGTCCACACCCGGTTGCGGGCAGTCGCGGCCCCCACCCGGCGGAACCCCAGCGGCCCTCCAGTGAAGCGGCTCATCGCCCTTGAGTGCGAGCCTGTCCCACGGGCTCACTTGACCCCCAGAGCCGTACCAGCGGACTCCCAACCGCGAGTGGAGCCTGCCTGGGCTGCCTGCACAGCGGGCCTTGCCCAGGGGTGCTCACACAGGCCTGCCAACGTAGGCCAGGCCAGGTGTCCCAGAGGGAGGCCCTACCCTCGTCCCACCACCCCCAGTGTTCCGTCGGGAGCCGCGGGCACCTTCTTCCTCCCGGTGTCCAAGCAGAGCTGCTGGGAAGAAACTGCCAGCCCCTCTCCACCAAAGGGAAGGGCCTCGGGTCCTGGGCAGGGGCTGAGGAAGCCACACAGCCCAGAACCGCTCCCACTCACGGCAGAGCCCCCAGGCCCCTCTGCCAGACACATGGGCCACGAAGAGCAGACAAGTGGCCCCCAGCTGCGCTTCCTACTTTGAAGGACCCCAAGCGGCCAGCGCCACCCTCGCCACGCCCAGCAGCCCGGCCGCTCACTGCCCGTCGGCAGCCACCCAGAGCAGGCGGGGGCTGAGTGCCAGCCATTCTCGGAAGCAACGGGCCGGGGCAGAGAGGCCAACCGGCCAAGACTCACCTGAGGTCCTGCCCCCAGCGCCCCTACCAGCCCTCGCCCCACCTCCAGGCCCAGTCAGGGGCTCCCTCACACACCTTCCCAGGTAACAACCTCAGGGACCCTCTCTCCCAGACACCTTGAGATCAAGGTGAGAAAGGGGGCAGGACCCAGTTCAGGGGGCCCCAGCGCCAGCCCCCGACGGCTTGTTTGGGAAGCAGGAAGAGCTCCCGGGTCCCCACGCCTGGGTAGAGAGGCCAACCAGGGCCTAAGAAGGCGACCCAGAGACCAGAGCAGGCAATGTGAAACCCAAGCAGGCCCGAGAGCTGCCTGAGGTTCCCAGGGCCGCCTAGAAGGTGCTCCTCAGCACACACCAGCCTGGCGCCCCTCCCACAGCCACCTGGGGAAGAGCGTGAGCCCCCCGCACCCGATGCTGCCCCAAGACCCTGGAGCCTACGGGAGTACCGGCCAGCTGGGCCCGCTCTGTAGGCCGACCCCACAGGCAGCCTGGGGCCACCCCTGCTTGTCCAAGGGGACTCACCACTCCCTGGACCCTGCAATCTACAAAGCTCCACCTCCTGAGAAAGCACTTGCCGTCTCCACTTCACAGGCTTCAGGGGAGCTGGATACGTGGGCTCCAGGTGAGCCCTGCGGAGCGGAGCACCAGGCCCCCACTGGGCAGCAGGGACTCGGCGCTGGGTGCAGCCCCTGCCCGTCACAGGGAAACTTCCGCAAGAGCCGGGCTGCCGCCCCAACATCCTGGCCGTCACCTCTGCGCCCTCTTCTCATCCATTCTGCAGCTACTCACCAGAGCTCAGCAGCCCAGCAGCACAGGAAGGAGAACCGCAAGGCCAGTGGGCAATCCTGCCCTTTGAAGGCCTGTGAGCAGGCTGAGAAGGCCAAAGGCAGCAACCCCAGGCTGGGCGAGGGAGACCTCCAGCCACCTGTGTGTACGTGGAGGGCGTTCCCAGGGCACTGGGGCAGCCCCTCCTCACTCTCCCGGAGAACCCACCCCCCGGTGCTATTGGGGAAGAAGCCCAAGGCCACGGGGGCCACGGGAGGCCAGTGTGCTCGGCGAACACTCCAGGGCCGCAAGAGGCCGGCTCCCCACCTGGAGGCCCCCTCCCCACCAAGCCGGGCCCCGCCTTCCCTTGGGAGCCTTGGAATTCCCAGGAGCGGGAGCGCCCCGGGCGCCCCCAGAGGCCGGCCACCTGCCCTTCCGGGCTCCTCCCTCCGCGCCCACACCCACGTGCTCGGGGAGGCGGCCCCTCACAGGAAGCAAGCACGCACGGAGCACACTGGCGGCGCC
>SJYC01124330.1:0-10332 GCA_006408675.1 Madoqua kirkii | reverse complement strand
CACTCACTCACTCACTCACTCAGTCACTCCTCCCTGGATCTGTGAATCTTTAGGATGGACTCTGTCCCCACTGCTGAGAGGCTGTTTCCGACTCTCTGCCCCCATCCCCGCAACACAGACAGACAGACAGACAGACAGACAGACAGACAGACAGACAGACAGACAGACAGACACACACACACTCACTCACTCCTCCCTGGGTCTGTGAATCTTCAGGATGGACTCTGTCCCCAGCCCTTCCACCGAGGGTCTCTTCCCTGCTCACTCCATTTCCCCCTTACCACCTGGTGTGGACTCCCCAATCTGTCGGAACCCCAGTAGGAAATGTCCGCACCTCGCCACCCCCAGCTCGCCGAGGACTCCCGGGCGAGGCCCGCACACCTCGTTGGGGGTAGGACTCCCCGGTTCGGTGTGCCGGGACAAGTCGCAGCGTGGATTCTCCCGGCGGCCCCCACAGCCTCGCCGACTCCCGGCTGAGGCCCGCCCAAGCTCGGCGCGGACTCTCCCGGCGGCCGGCACAGCCCGGGCGAAGGAGGCCGAGGAGAGCCATTTCCAGTCCCGCCCCCGTCCTCGGCGCGGCACGGGCTGGGAACAGGGCGGAGGGGTCAGTCCCCAGGAACTAGCCCCGACTCTCCCGCTGCCTTCCCGCTCCCCCAGATCTCCCCTGCGCGGCCCGGCGCGCTGCAGTCCGGCTCGGGGAGGCGGCCCGGGCTTCCGCCGACCCGCATTCCCCCGCCGGGGCAGGGCGGCCGGCGCTCGGGCCCGGGGACCCTCTGGGCCGCATCGTACTCACCGCGGAGCGCACGGCGGACTCCGACTGGCGCGCGGACCAGGCTGGGGGCGCTCTCCCGGGCTGAGTCCAGCCTCTGGCGCCGCTCCGCCCCCTGTCGCCGCAGGGCCGCCAGCCGAGGGGCGGGGCCGGGGCGGGGCCTGCGGGCGGGGCGGGGCCGGGGCGGGGCCTGCGGGCGGGGCGGGGTCGGGGCGGCCGCAGGCGTCGGGGGGAGGGGCGCGCGGGTGGAGTCGGGGGACCTGGTCGCCCCGCGCCCACGGGTGCAGGGGCGGCGCCGCGACCTCAGCCCAGAACGCGCGGAACGCATCCCCTAGAAGGGAACTCCGCCCCCCCACACTTGGAGCCGACCCCCCCCTCCCGCCTTGAGCCTGACCCTGACCCCTGGCACCCCAGGTCCGTCCCCCGCCGCGGGCGGCCAGCGTGGTCCGCACATGGCCCTGATCTGCAGAAGGAAGCCCCCGCGGCCCGCCGGCCCGAGCTGCCCCGAGGGCACGGGGGTCCCCCTCGCCGAGCCCAGCCGGCCCCTTCCGGTGGCTGCGGCCCCTCGCGGGCCCCTGGGGTCAAGCGACGCGCACAGGTTGGCAGGCGGGACCTAGGCTGTTCTGAGGGGCTGGAGCGGCCAGGGACTGCGACGTGCTCTAAGGGGCCAGTTGCTGGACCTCTCTTTACTTTGGACACCAGGTAAATATAGGGCATCGCACCTGAAGTCTGGGGGGGACCCAAGTTTGCGGGCAAGACTAGAAGCGCGTTCTTCCAAATAAACTTGTACCTTTAATGGAACCTTAGTTGGACAGTTATCAGACCTAACAAAATTCTCACTTGACCTGGAAGAGTGAACAGCCCCCAAACAGCTATCATTTCCTGCCTTGGGAACGAAAACACGAACGAGGGTGGACTTGCCCTAGCATATGAAAGCAGACTGAATGAAGCTACTGCACTCAACTCAGAGCCCCCTAACCCAGAAACAGAAACCTGCAGACAGGTTCCAGCAACGGCGAGAACGTGACGGAAAAGGAAGTCCGAGCATCAGTGGCGAATCTAAGACAGCTCACCGGGGACTTACTGAAGAGACTCCTGAAACGCTGTCAGTGCCCTACTAAGCCAAAGACATGCAAGTTAAAGCTTTTGTCTGTTTGCTTTTTTAGCAAATCAGAAATCAGTTTCAAATGATAACCTTCGCACATAGTCTGAGGTCTGCTGGGTGATCTTTCTCCTATACTACTGGAGGCATAAAAATTGCCTCAGCATTCCTGAACATGAATTTGCAGTGGAAGCCGAAAATAGAAATGTCTTAGAATGATCATTACTTTGACAGTAACTCTTTTTCTGGAATTTTGTGCTAAGGAAATTAATGGCGTTTGTATGCTGGGCTGGAAGAAACACAAGCTGGAATCAAGATTGCCGGGAGAAATATCAATAACACACTGTAGACTGCATGCTTGACGGTCGTCTTTATCCAAACTGGATTTGGAACCCTGGTGCGAGGGAGCACCCTTGAGACTTACAGGCACTCCTGGGCTACTCATTTAACTTGCATTTGAAAGCTGATATCTGGGGAACAAGCCTCAGTGTCTCTAATAGTGTATAAGAGAAGAGAATGTGTATATGTTCAATTGAGTATACTTGACACTAAAACAGCTTCATGAATCAGCTGCATTTCAATAAAATATTTTAAAATTAAGGTATGATTATGCTTTTCAAGTGCCCTTTGAAAAATCGTACACAAAGTACATGACAGAAGGAAACTGGTTCAGCTGTCCACAAGAGAGAACGGTGATGGCACTCTGAACGGTATTTACAAGGACATTTTACAGTTTAGATGCACGCAAGGGATACAAAGCAAGAAATAAAGACAAGCAAACGACAAAATCGTATCTATGTGTTGCATGCAAAGTATTGATCCATGGAAAAGCAAATGAAGGAAATACATCAGAATGTTTACAGAGGTTCTTCCTAGGGTTTGGGATTTTTTTAACACATAAATTTTAATGTTGTTTTGTTATAAAAATAATGTTTCTATTTGGAACAATTCTAGCTATACCTCATCCCCCCGTCTGTGCTCTAGGTGACATTACCAGCTGTGCCTCCTTCTCTGATGTCAACCTGCGTCTCTTCCTGGGTCACAAAAAAAGACCTCACTTTTTTGAAACTATAAAAGAATATGCTATATAAGCGGTAAGTCACGATAAAACCTACGTTTGCCCTTTGCCCCCTAAGACTCATCTCAGACGTCTCTCTAGTGTGTGCCCAGGTCCATCCTCTTAATATCTGAGCCTGCGGTGCATGACGTTTCCATAAACACTTCTCTTAAGTGTGGCTATGCAGGTTTGGAATTTTAAAAAAGAATTTTTTTTAAGTCCTTAGATATATATCTTACATATTCCTGCTTTTACATGTGTGGAATGGTTTGCTAGAAGCAAACCTGTGGGTAAGGGATATATGTGTGTTTCCAGTGTGAGTGGTTCCTGCCGAATTCACTTGCCCCCAAAACAGTGCAGCGATTCAGATCCCGCATGTGAGGTTTAATTTTTCCTGCTTCTTTAACTTTCCAAAGCTTTCCACGTTTCCCATGCTTAGTACCTATTCCAGTCAAGGGGGGGTGGAGATCTGGGGTGAGGGTAAGGTTTCTAAATCGCTGTGAGCAAGGCTGTCGCCATGCCCCTCTTGGTTGCTGGGCAGTCTCCCATGGTATTCCCACTCTGGGGTCCACCACCAAGCCCATTTCCTGCCCAGCACTTTATAAAATCCAAGTGTGATTATTCTCTCACAATATTATTACATAGCTACTTAGAAGCCAGGTGGAAAGTATTGATGTACAGTGAAAACAGCTGATTTCAAAATTTTGTCTTCACTGACAGCAACCTTGTAAAGCTACCTTTGTGTGCAAAGGATCCAGAACTAGAAAAAGCACTGGGTAGCGGGCTGGGAGGGGCTTCCCTGGTGGCTCAGAGGTTAAAGGGCCCGCCTGCAAGGCGGGAGACCCGGCTTCCATCCCTGGGTTGGGAAGATCCCCTGGAGAAGGAAACGGCAAGGCAACCCACTCCAGTATTCTTGCCTGGAGAATTCCATGGACAGAGGAGCCTGGTAGGTTACAGTCCACGGGGTCGCAAAGAGTCGGACACGACTGAGGACTGAGCGAGCCAGTTATATTTTTCTTGTCTCAGCTCTCGGGATTGTATGTGTCTCTACAGAACCTGACCTCTCCGATCAACTTTCCCGTCGGTCAGTTGGGAATAGTCATGGCACCTGCCTGGGGGATATCCCGGAGGATCCAGTGACAGGAGGCTGGGCAGGTAGATCAGAGTCATGGGCAGAGGAACTGTGATTGCTGCCTCGTGGGGGGCGGCTCAGCAGCGAAGGAGAGCTCATCGGCTGCTTCCTTGAATGATTGAGCTCTCGTTGATATACAATGTTGTGTTACCTTCAGCTGTACAGTAACGCGATTCAGTTTACGTATGTATACAGACACACACACACAAGGCTTTCCGGATGGCTCAGTGGCAGAGAAGCTGCCTGTCGAGCAGCAGACCCAGGTTTGATCCCTGGGTCGGGAAGATCCCCTGGAGAAGGAAAGGGCACCCCACTCCTGTATTCTTGTCTGGAGAATCCCATGGACGGAGGAGCCTGGGGGCTACAGTTTGCGGGGTCACAGAAAGTCAGACACAACCTAGCAACTAAACCAGCACCAGATACACACAAACACATACATCGTTCTTTGTCAAATTCTTTTCCCACACAGGTGATTACAAAACACCGAGTACAGCTCCCTGTGCCACGCACTCGCCCCTGTTGCTCATCTGTTCTCGATGTGGCAGTGTGTATCTGTCACTCCCAAGTATCTGGGTTATCCCTGCCCCCCATCTGCTACTTCTCCCATCATCTCCTCTGATATTAAAAAACAAGGAAAAAATAACACACAAAATATCCCCAAAGGGTAAATCACTGCTTCTTCACATGACAGCAAGATTTAAAAAATACAGGTACCCAATTGAAATTTGCATCCCAGATAAATAAGTAATAATATTTTAGCATAAGCATGTGCCATACAATACCACATCTCACCTGCCTCCCGTCCCCCCACCCTGTCCCGAGCCACAGCAGAAAGCTCCGTTTCTTGTACTGGCGTGACATCTCCTCCCGTCCCCGGGCACGGGCACCCCGGGCTCCTGCCGCTTGCGCCGCCCTTCTTCCTCCCCCGGCCCTGCACCTCTGCCTGCAGAGCTCATAACCAGCTCAGACATCACCCGCTTTAGGGAGGGCCCCCACCGCAACCCCAGGCTGCCTGCCCCGACCCAGTGCGGCTGCTGGGCAGGGGCCTTAAGGACAGGAAGACTGTCTTGTTTGTTCTTGTAGACCAGTACCCAGCTCACGCCTGACCTCAAACAGGCGCGCAGTGAAAAGTCAAAGCGCTGAGGGAGCCGCTCCAACCCCCTTCCCTCCGCAGCAACGTGCCCCATCTGGTGCTTCTCCCAAGCCATGAGGGCCTCATCCTCCCCGTCACAAGGGGCGGCGTGGCAGAAACTGGGTGTCTGGGTCGTCCAGCAAGGAAGCTGAATTTCCGTTGGAAGGGCAGCAATTACGCCTGAATTCGAGTGGCCGGTACTGGCGGCCAAGACCCTAGGGACTGGCAAAGCACGCCACGCGCTTGGGCTCAACATCACAGGAGAGGCATATGCTACTGCCCCACTTTACAGATGAGGCTCAGAAACGTTGAGGTCACCTTCCCCAGGTTCCACAGCGGAGTGCAGCCCAACTCCGACAGGCAGCCTCTCAAAACCCCCGGAGAAAGGCTGTCTCCACACTCCTGTCCAGTGAAAGCCCTGCCTGGGGACAGGGTCTCCCCTCACCAGCCCAGCCCCTCACTTTGCAATCCCACAGCCCCAGGCAGAGCCAGACACCCTGAACACCCAGAGAGGCCACAGCCCCTCTAGTTGAGTGTCATTCACCTAGACGTTGGCACCTGACACTCTGCCCGGGACTGTGATCAGAAACAATTTGGGGCGCATGTGAGTGGACGGATAGGTGCGACCTAAACGCCGGACTCTGGGTGGAAGGCAGGGCGAGGCCGGGCAGGGGAGCAGAGCGTACAAACTCCTGATGGGAAAGAAAGTGTCACGGGGCACCCAGAGGAGGAGGCTGGCCGGCGGGCATCAGACGCAGAGGCTCACGGGGTGTGTGATGAGAGCTGGGAGGCGGGCAACACTGTCAGCCCGGGCCAGCATCTGGGCCCTTAGGCATGCGGAGGAGCCTGGTCCACCGGCAACCCAGAGGAGGCAAGACAGGCCTGGAGTCCAGCCAAAGACGATGCCACGTCCCTGGACAAGCCAGGAGGGGTGGGAGGTTGATACTGTTAAGTCGGGAGAGACAGTCCACCGAGCGGGAGCTGTCTCTTATAAGTGATGAGAGCTGGGAGGCGGGCAACACTGTCAGCCCGGGCCAGCATCTGGGCCCTTAGGCATGCGGAGGAGCCTGGTCCACCGGCAACCCAGAGGAGGCAAGACAGGCCTGGAGTCCAGCCAAAGACGATGCCACGTCCCTGGACAAGCCAGGAGGGGTGGGAGGTTGATACTGTTAAGTCGGGAGAGACAGTCCACCGAGCGGGAGAAGCAAGAACAACACGGAGCGTGTCACCACCATCACGGCGTTTGGAGCTTATAGATGTGCTTCCATTGCTGTTGTGTAGCTGCTAAGTCGTGTCTGACTCTTTTGTGACCCCACGGACTTGTAGCCCTCCAGGTTCCTCTGTCCATGGAATTCTTCAGGCAAGAACACTGGAGTGGGCTGCTATTTCCTTCTCCAGGGGATCTTCCTGACCCAGGGATCAAACCAGCATCTCCTGCTTGGCAGGCGGATTCTTCACCCCTGAGCCACCAGGAAAGCCCGCTTGCATTCCTATATCAGGCTGTAGATTCCTGAAGAAAGCCTGGGCAGGAGACCCAGGGAGGAGTGGGTGGGCGTGGGGGTGGGGAGTGAGCCTTCGCGGTCAACTCAAGGCTCCCGTGCTGTGGATTCCTCACTTCCACGTCTCTGCGCTGCTTCGGTTACATCTTTATTTGGAAACACAGGGAATTCCTAGGTGGTCGGTGGTTAAGACTCTGCACTTCCTCTGCACGGGGTGTGGGTTCAGTGTCTGCTTGGGGAACTACTCACCTCCCACACGAGGCACAGCACGGCCAAACACGAAAGAAAGAAAGGGGGTGGACCAGGAAGTAAGCCAAAAATCGCAGTGAAGCCTCCTTTTCCTGGGAAGCTCTGCCGGCCCCCTGCTTGCTTGCAAACTCCCCCTAGGCCCCTGCCTCGCGCCCCTGGCAGCCCCGCACCTTGCTCCCAGCTTCCTGGTAGCCTCCGCCGCCAGGCTGGCAGGGTCTGCTGTGCGACCTGTCTGCAGGGGACCACAGCCCGGGTGCCTGGCCCCAGTGAGTGGACGGATGAAGGGGGGCCCGGGCCCGGCTCTGAGCGGGGAAGTCTGGCAGGCCTGTTTCTGGAAAGCCCACGGAGAGGCAATTGGAGCAGGATCCAGATCCCGGCCAGGCCACTGACGCCCGCTGCCTTTGAGCTGACTTCCATCAGCCTTGGTATCCCCGCCTGTGAAATGGGGTCGCAAGTGGTCTCTACTCAGAAGGCTCGAGTAGGCAGGCAGGCGCATGTCGATGAGGAGTGGAGAGAGGTGGGCAGAAGGGGGGCAGGAGGAGAGAAGGCAGACCCCTCCCGAATCCCAGCTTGGGGGGCAGCGTCTGGGGGGGTCTGCCGGGTTGGATGCCAATGAGATGGGGTGGAGACCAAGGCTGCACAGAGTGGGGAACCCTGGGGGCTTCCAAATTCCAGCTTCGAGGCTTGCTTTGCTTCGGGGAGCCCGGGGAAGAGGCCAGGGCAGGGGCTTCCTGCCTCGCGGAGGAGGGACCAGCCCCCTCGTGGCTATACCCCAGAGAGCCCCTGGGCTGGGGCAGCAGCCTCTGCTCGCAGTCACAGGGAGGCTGGGCCCAGGGGCCCTTATCTGGCCTGACCTTGTGGGGCTGACCACTCCCTCCTCTGGAAAGGGTGGCCCCCTGCCCTCTGGGAGGCCTCTTTTTCTCCTTAAATCCCGATGACCCCTGGCTGGGGCCCCAGCACCTGGTTCTGCCCCTTGGCCCACCACCCTGGGTGCTCCACCCGCCCCAGCCCGCACTACCTGCCTGACGCCTCCCCCTCGAGCCCCTGGGGCGTCTCTGACTCAGCAGAGTCTTGCCCGTCCGCTGCCCCCTCCCCCGGAGCCCTGCACACAGAGGACCCGGTTGCCCAAGCCCTCACTGCCGGCCACTCCCAGGCACTCCGGCCCTCCCCCACCAGCTCTACCAATGTGAATTCCTGACCATCCCTGCCTCTGGTCTCCTCCCTAGACCCAGGCCCTGCCCCCAGGCTGGGGGAAGGAATCATCCCCATAGATAAGGGCAGGGGGCAAAGGGACACACCTAGTCTCAGACCCCCTGCTCAGCCACCAGCTCGCGGAGTGACCTTGGTGAATGACCTCCCCTCTGAGCCCAAGTTTCTCCATCTGTGAAAAGGGGAAATAATTACACCCTGGGAGGGTGGCCTCCAGCGTACGTGGGCCGGGGCACTGGCTGAGGACTCCCTGAAGGTCAGTTCTCACCGGGAAGTGTGGCCACCGAGAGCCCCGGGCCAAGCCTTTCTTAAGGCGGCGTCTGGTTTGATGTCTGCTCCACACCAGGTCGCCAGGTCAAGATGCCTGCATGCAGGGTACGAGGAGGGAGAAGCCCAGTCTGATAGGGTTAGGCAGCAGTTAATGAGTATCCAGGCCAGGGGACGGTGCCTGCAGGCAGTCCCTGCTCTTGGGAGGGCAGCCGCAGGCAGTGGGGCGGGCGAGGGGGCAGTGGGAAGGCTGCTGGCAGGCAGCTGGAAGGCCAGGCTAAGAGAAAGGGGCTGGGCCGGAGGGTCCCGGCCTCCAGGTGGACGCCCCTGACCAGCACACCCAGACCGAGGCCATGTGGCCCAGGGGGTCCCTCAGGCTGAGGTCAATGTCCTGGAGGCCCAGCCAGCTAGGCACAGTCTGTGAGGTGGTCAGGCCCAGAGGATCCCAAGAGAAATGCCAGGCAGCTCAGAGCACAGTTGGCACCCGAGCCCAGAGCCAGCTGTCCAAGACCAGGGCTCCTGACGGCGGGTGCAGTTCAGTCGTCAAGTCGTCTCCAACTCTCTGCGACACCATGGACGGCAGCACGCCAGGCCTCCCTGACCACCACCATCTCCCGGAGCTTGCTCAAACTCATGTCTATTGACTTGGCGATGCCATCCAACTATCTCATCCTCTGTTGCCCTCTTCTCCTCCCGCCTTCAATCTTGCCCAGGATCAGGATCTTTTCCAATGAGTTGGCTCTTTGCTTTGGGTGGCCAAAGTGTTGGAGTTTCAGCTTCATCAGTCCTTCCAATGAACAATCAGGGTTGATTTCCTTTAGGATGGACTGGTTGGAGCTCCTTGCTGTCCAAGGAATGCTCAAGAGTCTTCTCCAACACCACAGTTCAAAAGCATCAATTCTTCAGGAAATTCCAAATACAGGGCATTTTGTCCCAGAAGAGACCCATGGCCGACCCCACCAGCCACTGGGAATTTGGCAGGCTGGCTGGCCAGGTGGGACGGACTGGGGCGCCTCTGGCATCAGCGTGGCCCCAGGAACCCTCCATGCCCGGGGTCTGGAGCCGGCCTCAGCTGGCACTGCGCTCTGCTTTACAAGAGCTGAGTTGGCCTGTGGGGCTCCGCCCTCTGTGGAACCCCTGACCTCGCAAGCAGTCCCCACCCCACCTCCAAGCCTGGCCTCCAGGGGCTGAGACAGGGGGACCAGGTGCCACCGAAGGTGCTGGAATGCTCTTCACGTGGGCTTTGGGGGCATTCCCGAGCTTCTTACACCGTGGCTTCCGTGCCGTGCGGCTCTCATGAACACGGATTTCACACAAGGATTCAGAAAGCGATCAGTTAGCAAAGGTGTTCTGAATGAGCACGCTGGCAGAGGGCGAAAGGGGGCCGGGCCCTGAGTGGCAGAGACAGACGGAGGGGCCGCCGTGTGACGGGGCGGGGGTCCCTGGCCGGGAGCCTCGCGGTCACCTTCAGGCTGGCGAGCGGGCGCGGCTCTTGCCTGCTTGACGGTGACAGGGGAAGGAACCAAGCCCACCCCATCGTGGGACAGCAGGCCCAGGCTGGCAAGGGGCCAAGCACGGGCCAGAGAGCCCCGGGCAGAAGTGGCCGGCGCCCGGACAGGCTCGGTGACCCCGGCTCCAGAGCCCTCCTGACCCTGCCCGCCTGCCCACTGCAAAGTTTCCTCTGCCCTCTGGCCAGTGGGCCTTCCACCCCATTTCCCCCTGGGGCAGGTCTGAACAGGCCTTGGGCCTCCAGGTCGCCTGGTCCATCAGGGAGGGGCGGGGCCCGTCTCCAGCAGCTCACCTGCTCACACCTGTGCGGCCTCTCCCTTCCCCCCACCCAAAGGCTCCAGGGCCCCAGGGGAGAGAGCTGGGCCAGACCCATCCACCCTGCCCCCGACCCCTGCCCCCGACCCCTG
>SJYC01124329.1:0-16958 GCA_006408675.1 Madoqua kirkii | reverse complement strand
AGGCATTTACTGAGGACCTACTATGCGCCAGGCGATGCGGTCCTTCCCTTGGCGGGGCTTCCGTCGCAGTGGGGGGGGGCGGGGCAGCACAGGTGAGAGCAGGCGTGGGTGAGGGCAATGGACAGAAGCAAAGCAGGGTGGGCGCCCGAGGGACACGGAGACTCTGCTGCCCTGCAGGGTGGCGAGAGGCCCCGGCCGATGGCCAGGGGAGGGGCTGAGAGAGAGCTGACCGGCGGTGGGACTGTGACCATTCTCCTGAGGCCACCCGCGCCTTTCCATGGGCCGGCAGCGGGTCTCAGTGTTACTCGCTCGCTGCTGCCCGACTCTGGGACCCCAAGCAGTGCAGCCCGCCCGGCTCCTCTGTCCATGGGGCTCTCCAGGCAAGGACGCTGGAGTGGGCTGCTGTTCCCTTCTCCAGGGGTCTTCCCGACCCAGGGATCGAACCCCGGTCTCCTGCATGGCAGCAGATTCTTTACCCTCTGAGCCACCAGATCCCCAGCTACTGTGTTTAGTTTGGAAAGTGCTGGATTAAGTTCCTGTCCTCGGGCTAAACTGTTGCTGCTCCCACAGCAAGTGGGGACCATACCTGTGTCCTCCCCGATTGTGGGCAGCCCACCAAGCCCCCCAACCTGAGCCCAGGTGCCGGGAGGGGTGGGCCGCCCTCCCGTGCACTAGCAGCCCCGTTCCTGGCGGGCTTCAAGTTCCATGCTGGGCTGCGAGCTCACAAAGAAATGATAACGTGGGAGGCTGTGAAAGCAAAGAGATGTCTGCACACCCGTGTCCACAGCAACGTGATTCGCAGAACAGGGGGAACAACCCTGGTGGGTGGACGGATGTGCAAATGTGGTCCGTCCAGTGGACAGTGATTCAGCCGCAAGGAGGAGCGGCACCGCGACGCCTGCTACCCCTCGGGGGGCCCAACGCCACTGTGCCCAGGGAGGCCAGCCAGACACCCAAGCCCGATTCCGGTCCAAGCCCACCGACACGGTGTCCCTAGAGGAGTCAAGTCAAGTCGTACCGTCAGAAAGAAGATTAGACGTTACCAAGGCCTGAGGGAGGGACAGGGCGATGTTGTGTAACGGGGGAGGGGGGGGAGAGTTCCAGTTTGGCAAGAAGAGATGTCCTGGAGACTCGTTGCTCAACACCGTGAACGCTCTCGGCACGGCTGAGCTGTACACTTGAAAATGGCTGAGGTGGGAAAGTGTGTGGTGTGGACGTTTCACCAGCTGAGCAGCCTCCAAGCCGCCTTCTCACTGGAAAGCTGGTGTCTGTGTGGGCGTGGGCAGGGGGCACAGCACTCGGCGGACAGCTTTCTCCCCAGCTGAGACGGGGCGCTTCTGCCCAGGAGAGGTGAGTGTGTGCGCGCACCACAAGGCCCCAGGCTGCCTCCCGAATCCTCCAAGGATACGGTGGGTCACCTCGAGGCCTCCCCAGGCCGGCCCCTCCCTGTTCCTGGCTCAGCCTCCCCGGGGACGGCGTGATGTGACAGCACCCTCTGGACCTGAGTCACCAGCTCCCCAGAGTCCCTGCCTGTGGCTCCTACCCTCCTTAACGAGCTGCGTCCGGCTGCTCCCTCCTGCCCCCACGGAGGGTGGTGCCCTCTGACTGCAGTGGGGACCTGGGCTGAGCTGACCCCCACTAAAGGGTCTTCTCCCCCACCCTCTGCCTGGGGAAACACGTCTGCAGTCCTCCAGGGCCCCTGGACAGGCAGGGAGTGGGGAGGGTTGGCCTTGCCTCCTTGGTTGTGCTTCTGCTCCTAAAATTCTCTTTTGTTTCTATGAACTTTTAATGAGGATTTGAACAGAAGATAGGAAAGTAACGCTCTGGTCAAGGCAGGCTTTTCTTTAGACTTTAACACAAGGCAACGGCTGAGATAAGCCAAATTTCCAGAGGAAACAGGTCTTGAGGAAGGAGCTGAGAAAGGACCAGACGCCGCAGTCCCAGCCCGCCAACCTCTTGGAAGCAGCTTGCTCTTTCTAGAAACGACTCCATCCATACTTCAGCTTTGCTGCCCTTGAGGCCTGGGTGGCAGAGGGTTCAGAGCAGCAGTGTGTGGGGCAAGAGCCTCAGCGCGAAGCAAGGAGGGCCTGGCGGTGGGTGCCCGTGTGGGGCGCGGGCGGCCAGGGCTGCCGCCTCTGTGGGCTGCTGCGCTCACCCCTGGAGGGGCGTGTGGTCCAGCAGGTGGGCGGGGACCAGGCCTCTGTGGCCGCCCAACTCCCCGTAGTAGAAGCCCTTGTCATCCACAGGCCCGTGGACGGTGACCACGTCCCCTGCCCTCAGTGACAGCTGGCCCTTGGCCGGGCCGCGTGCCAGCCAGTCCCGGGGGTCATAGTCCACAGCTGCCATCATGGTCTTTGGAGCCCAGAGTGTGGAGGAGGGCCTTCCAGGGCTCCCCTGCAGCAGGGGAGAGGAGCCCTGAGGGCCGGTGAGCCCCTCGGAGTCATCCAGGTGTCCCGGCAAATGCCACCTGTCACGGCCACCAGTCCACTCCGTGCCCGTGTCCACCTCGGCCACCAGGTGGCTGGCCATGCTGCCCACTGGCCTGCTGCATTCGCCGCGGCAGAAGCCGTGGGGGTCCTGAGAGCCCCCTGCACTCCGCGGCCGCCCTTTCTGGAGGGCCAGCTCCCCCCCGGCAGCCTCGGAGGTGGCAGACGAGAAAGTGTGTGGTGTGGACGTTTCACCAGCTGAGCAGCCTCCAAGCCGCCTTCTCACTGGAAAGCTGGTGTCTGTGTGGGCGTGGGCAGGGGGCACAGCACTCGGCGGACAGCTTTCTCCCCAGCTGAGACGGGGCGCTTCTGCCCAGGAGAGGTGAGTGTGTGCGCGCACCACAAGGCCCCAGGCTGCCTCCCGAATCCTCCAAGGATACGGTGGGTCACCTCGAGGCCTCCCCAGGCCGGCCCCTCCCTGTTCCTGGCTCAGCCTCCCCGGGGACGGCGTGATGTGACAGCACCCTCTGGACCTGAGTCACCAGCTCCCCAGAGTCCCTGCCTGTGGCTCCTACCCTCCTTAACGAGCTGCGTCCGGCTGCTCCCTCCTGCCCCCACGGAGGGTGGTGCCCTCTGACTGCAGTGGGGACCTGGGCTGAGCTGACCCCCACTAAAGGGTCTTCTCCCCCACCCTCTGCCTGGGGAAACACGTCTGCAGTCCTCCAGGGCCCCTGGACAGGCAGGGAGTGGGGAGGGTTGGCCTTGCCTCCTTGGTTGTGCTTCTGCTCCTAAAATTCTCTTTTGTTTCTATGAACTTTTAATGAGGATTTGAACAGAAGATAGGAAAGTAACGCTCTGGTCAAGGCAGGCTTTTCTTTAGACTTTAACACAAGGCAACGGCTGAGATAAGCCAAATTTCCAGAGGAAACAGGTCTTGAGGAAGGAGCTGAGAAAGGACCAGACGCCGCAGTCCCAGCCCGCCAACCTCTTGGAAGCAGCTTGCTCTTTCTAGAAACGACTCCATCCATACTTCAGCTTTGCTGCCCTTGAGGCCTGGGGTGGCAGAGGGTTCAGAGCAGCAGTGTGTGGGGCAAGAGCCTCAGCGCGAAGCAAGGAGGGCCTGGCGGTGGGTGCCCGTGTGGGGCGCAGGCGGCCGGGGCTGCCGCCTCTGTGGGCTGCTGCGCTCACCCCTGGAGGGGCGTGTGGTCCAGCAGGTGGGCGGGGACCAGGCCTCTGTGGCCGCCCAACTCCCCGTAGTAGAAGCCCTTGTCATCCACAGGCCCGTGGACGGTGACCACGTCCCCTGCCCTCAGTGACAGCTGGCCCTTGGCCGGGCCGCGTGCCAGCCAGTCCCGGGGGTCATAGTCCACAGCTGCCATCATGGTCTTTGGAGCCCAGAGTGTGGAGGAGGGCCTTCCAGGGCTCCCCTGCAGCAGGGGAGAGGAGCCCTGAGGGCCGGTGAGCCCCTCGGAGTCATCCAGGTGTCCCGGCAAATGCCACCTGTCACGGCCACCAGTCCACTCCGTGCCCGTGTCCACCTCGGCCACCAGGTGGCTGGCCATGCTGCCCACTGGCCTGCTGCATTCGCCGCGGCAGAAGCCGTGGGGGTCCTGAGAGCCCCCTGCACTCCGCGGCCGCCCTTTCTGGAGGGCCAGCTCCCCCCCGGCAGCCTCGGAGGTGGCAGACGTGGCCAGGGACTCGTGGTCAGGGAGGGCCACAAAGACCCCAGCCAGAGGGCCCACCCTTGTCCCCGGCGGCGGGGCGGCACCCTTGGGCATCCCGAGGGCCTTGCTGGACCGAGCAGGATACGGTGCTGAGCTGGGCCCCCGGAGCCGGCCCCTGGCCCGGGCCCCCAGAGCCTGACCTTGCATGCTCGGGCCCCGGAGCGCTCGTCTCCGTTCTCGCCCCTCGGCGCCCCGCGCGTCCCCCTGCCGAGCGCCACTGAAGTCAGACGCGGACTGCCAGCTGCTGCCCAGCTCGGAAGGGGTGGACGCGAGACCGTCTGCCTTTTGTCTGAGGACTTTCCCAGAGGCGGCCTTCTGACGCAGCTCCTTGCTGGGCGCAGGTTCAGGGGACAGACGGGGGACTCCCGGAGCAGGGCTTGGGTCGGTGAGCACCCGGCGGTCCTGGGTCCCCTCCCCACCAGGCTGGCCCCGTGGCAGAGATGGCCTGTGGTTCCGAGGACGCTTCCCAAAGAGCCGGCCCTTTCTGGAGGGCTTCCGGGCCTCCATGGGCCCCTGGGCTTGGCTGCCTGAGCCTGTACTGGGACCTGACCTTCTGAAATCAGTTTGGGCTCTGGGGACTGCCTCCTTGGGGGTTCTTCAGGGAATGCTTCGAGACACCTGGCCCGGGGCTCCCTGCAGCTTCGGGGGGCGTGAGGGCGGGCCTTGGCACTCAGGGGTGTAGGCCCCAGCCTCTGAGGGCAGACTGGGAAGCTCGCAGTGATGGCAGGTGGGTCCCTGCAGGTGTAGCCCAAAGGCGACATCTCTGGCCAGTGGAGAGACGTGAAGCAGTTGTAAGGGATCTGGGCAGGCACGGAATCCAAGGACTCACCACAGAGAGACGTGGTTCTCACTGAGATCTTCTGGCACATTGCAGGCCACGGGAGCTGGGAGAGTTCCAGCAGTGTGCTCCCCGCGGTGGCCTCGGCCACATCCGCCACCTTGAGCCCATCGGCATACACGGCGTAGCCCGTGACCGGGACTCCGTTGGAGGACCCAGCCGTGTCGATGGTCACGGGGAGCCAGCTGACCACGAGGAGGCCCGGGGAGGCGTGGCGCTCCACCAGCACGTCCAGCGGGGCGTGGGGGGGCCCTGCCAAGGGTGTCTCGAAGGTGACGGTGGAGGATGTCCTCTCCCGGCAGGCCTGCAGCGAGTCACAGGCGGGGCGCACCTCCACCCGCGCCTGGTACCGCGAGCCGGGCTGCAGGTGGCGGAAGGTGTAGCCGGCCACGCCCACGGGGGTCAGGGCGTGCTCCCGGTTGTCCAGGTACACCGCGTGAGCCTGGCTGCCACCCACCCAGGCGATCTCGGCCGATGTGGCCGCAATGCTCTGCAGGCGAAGGCGCACGGGGGCCGAATGAGGGACGCTGCTGGTCCCTGGAGCGTTGGGGGGCCCCCGCCTGTCCCTGCTCTCCTGGGAGCCCAACGGGCCGGCTCCCGTCTCGGTGTCTGAGACCTCTGCTGCCACTTCCATCCTGGAGCCCACCCTCGTCACTGGGCACGGCCCTCTGTCCACAGCCGCCTGGGCTTGCCCAGGTAAGAAGCTGGGACTGGGGTCATCCTTCCAAGCTTGTCCTGCCCAGCCGCTGGGAGCCAAGTGGGGCCTCGGTCCAGGGACTCAGTGGGCAGGCAGCCCCGAATGTCGCTGTCAGGGATCTGCTCCACCAGGTTGGAAGGCACCAGACCCCGCCGGCCGTCCGCAAGTGCCCCTTCACAGAAGCCGTCCTCATCCACGTCGCCACAGATGTACACGTGGTCCCCCGGCATGCGTGGCAGCTTGCTCTCACGGTGCTTGTGGGGCCCCTCAAATGGGTCGCAGCTGTACCGAGCCACGAAGATTTTGAGCTTAGGGGTGGCCACGGAGACCTCCAAGCCCCCCGCCTCCAGGGTTGAGGGCAAGCTGTCCGGCTCCAGGTCCTCTGCCTCGTTGGCTGTATCGGCGTCCAGAGTAGGGCAGGAGGGCACTGTGGCCCACGCGGACTCCACCTCCGAGGAGGAGTTCGACTGGGAGCTGGTCCTCTGGGGCTGGGGCCTGGAGTCCAGAGCCTGGCCGCTGGAGTCTGGCGCTTGGGGGGCCCAGGCTGGCTGCCCGAGGGCAGCTGGGCTTTCCAGCAGGAGGTCTTCCTTCGTCTGTTCGTCTCTGCTGGGCAGAGGGGACGCTGGGTTCAGAGGCCCCAGCTGTGGCTCGGTCCCCGGGTCGTCCTGGGGCGGGTGGGCAGGCTGGCACTGTAGCGACCACATCTCGTCCCGGGCGGCCTGGAGGTCGCACAGGACCCTCTGCAGGTCGTGCTGCAGCTGCTGCTGCCAGTCCTGCCTCTGCGCCGCCTGCTCCAGCAGCTGCTCAGCCAGCAAGCCGGCGGCGTCGCGCTGCTGACACGCGAGGCCCAGCTGCCCGCGCACGTCCTCGTTCTCAGCCGCCACCTTCCGCGTCCAGTCGGCCTGGGCTTGCAGCCGCGCGTTCTCCTCGGCCAGCCAGGCGCCCTCGCGGAGCGCCACCTGCAGCTGCGCCCCAGCCTCCTGGCCCCGCCGCCGCGCCGCCGCCGCCTGCGCGCGCAGCTCCTCGCTCTCCTGCCGCCGCGCGCGCAGCTCGCGCTCCAGCTCCCGCACTTGGCGCCGCGCCGCCTCGCAGGGCGCGCTCTGGCCGCCCGCCTCCGCGCGGGCGCCGCCGGCGGCCTGCTGCAGCGTCAGCTGCCACTGGAGGCGCAGCGCCTCCTGCTGGGACTCCCGCTGCAGCCGGTCCAGGTCGCCGATGCTGAGCCACTGGGCGCTGGCGGCGCCCTCTCCGGGGAGCGGGCCGAGGCCCGAGGCGACGCGCGCCTGCAGCAGGTGGCACTCTTGCCGCAGCTCTTCGATCTGCTTGTCCTTGGCCAGCAGCGCGCTCGCCTGCTCGGACAGGTCCCGCGCGCGCTGGTGGGCCAAGGCCTGGCAAAGCTCCAGGCCCGCGCGGCTCTCCCCGGGCACCGGCGCGCTCACGGCCCGCAGGTTGGCCTCCTGCAGCTTGCGGGCCCGGTCCTCCAGGCGCCGCGCGAGACTGGTCAGCTCGGCGGGCTTCCCCTTGAGCCGCTTCGCCTTCTCGTCCGCCTCGTCGGGGAGGCCCAAGCGCCGCAGCCGCTCGTTTTCCTCGCGGAGGCCAGAGCAGCGGCGCGCCAGCTCCTGCAGCGCCTCGGACAGCTCCGAGTTCCGCCTTAGCAGCTCGCGGTGGTCCGGGCCCGGCGGCGAGGGGCTCAGGGCTTCGCGGGGCCGGCTCCCCGCCTCTTCCCCCTCTCGCAGGTCGCTGGGTGTCTGGCGCTCCAATGGGGGCGGCGGCGGCGGCAGGGGCCTCAGGGAGCCCGAGAGGGAAGCGTCTTGCGAGGAGGACTCCGGGCCCCTGGGGTGACTCGGGCTGCCGTCAAGCGAGGGGCGGGGACCCGCCGGCGCCAGGGAGTCGAGCGAGCTGGCGCGCGCGGGGAGCGGGCTATCGGGAGAGTGGGCGCGCGCCGCGGGCACCTGGTCGAGGGAGCGGGAGCGCGCGCGGAAGCCGGCGCTCCTGCCGTCCCGGGCTCCGAGTCCGCGTGCGGCCGCCTCGCGAGACGGCTCTCCCAATGGAAGAGGGGCGTCGGGGGCGCTGGGCAGGGCGGGGCGCCAGTGAAAGTGCTCCAGGATGTACTTGAGAAACAGCCGGCGCTCCACGTCGAGCGCGGCCTGCAGGTGGCGGATGCGCGAGGCCTGCTCGCCGTGAGTGTCCCAGCGCAGCTGCGCCAGGACCTCCTGCAGGCGGCACCGGCACCGCGCGCCCGCGTCCTCGGGGGGCCCCGAGCGGCCGCTGCCGTAGCCGCGGCTCAGCAGCTCCTCGGCCAGCTGGCGCTGCAGCTCCCGGGCCTGGCGCGCCACGCCGCGCGCTCCCGGCGCAGCACCTGCTGCAGCTGCCGCATCTCGGCGTCCTTCCAGCGAAGCAGCTGCCGGATCTCGGACTCGCGCTCCCGCAGCACGTCCTCCCGCAGCTGCCGCAGCTCCCGACTGCGCTGCGCCTCCCACTGGGAGCGCAGGTGGTCCGCCAGCTGCTGCCGCTCTCGCTCCGCCTCCTCTCGCAGCTGCCGCGCCCCGGCCGAGAAGCGCCGCCGCTCCGCCCGTCCGCGCGCCCGCTCCGCCTCCAGCTCCGCCCGCAGCTTCTCCAGCTCCCGCCGCTGCTCCTCCAGCGCCGCCGCCGCCGGGCCCGGAATCGCCGGCTTCTGGGAGGCTGCGCGGCCGCCGTCCTCAGGGCTGGGCGAGTCCTTGGTCATGGTGGCCGCGGCCGGGCCAGACACCGGACCTCGTCTGGCCCGGGCCGCCTCTCGCCAACCGCCGCCGCCGCCCCGGGCCGCGGCCAACCGCCCCGCGCGCCCCTTCCGGTGCCGAGGGTCCTCGCGCGCCCCTTCCGTCCCTGGGCGCGCTCTCCTACCTTCTGCGGTGGGCGCACGGGCCCGCGCTCCTCTCTCCGCTGCCTATGCGCGCGCTGGGCTCCGGAGCCCCGGGGCTGAACGCCGCCCATGTCCAATCCGGCGAAGCCCAGGGGTCTGTCCGGCTGGCCCCAGACCTCTGCCTGGCATTGGCACCACGTGCCTTACTACCTTTTTCCTGAATGATACCTTTGCGGCCAAGGAACCCCGGGCGAATCGTGAGCCGCTTGTCTGGGCCTGAAAATCACCAGTGGGTGTGAGCTTACCCTGCCTGGCCCTGCCAAGGATTTGGGTGGTGTGGGCACCAGAAGAGCTTCTCAGGTGGCCCTGGTGGTGAAGAGCCCAGCTGCCCATGCAAGAGATGCGAGAGACGCAGGTTCAGGCCCCGGGCTGGGAAGATCCCCTGGAGGAGGGCCCGGCAGCCCACTCCAGTGTTCTTGCCTGGAGAGTCCCACGGACAGAGGAGCCTGGCGGGCTACGGTCCAGAGGGTCACAGAGAGCTGGACACAACTGAAGCGATTTAGCACTCTCGCACACACATGCACACGTGTACACACACACACGCACACACATACACACATGGGGACTGGGAATCACAACAAGATATGCTTGAACTTGAGGGTGTGCCCTGGGCTCACCTAGGACAGAGTGTGTCTGGCTCCTGCAGCCCTGCTCCTACCCTTCCAAGGACCCCTCCCAGGACTTGCTTGCATTATCTGTTTAAACCCCCAAGCCCATTTTACAGAGAAGCCTCGAGCCCGTGGCCTGGGCATGGTGGCAGCCGAGATAGGGCAGAAGGGTTCCTTTGCGGACCAGAGCCCTGAACTGTGATTTCCTGGTTCATTTTCACAACCACCCTGGAGACCGCTCTGTGAGAGGGGGACCTCCTGACAGTCACAAGGCCCGGAAGTGGCTGAAAGTGAAAGTGTTAGTCGCTTACTCTGTCCGACTCTTTGTGACCCCGTGGAGTGCAGATTGCCAGGCTCCTCTGTCCATGGGATTCTCCATGCAAGAATACTAGAGCGGGTAGCCTTTCCCTTTTCCGGGAGATCTTCCCAACCCAGGGATCAAACTCAGGCCTCGCGCATTGCATTGCAGGCGGGTTCTTTACCATCTGAGCATCAGGGACGCCCAGAGAAGTAACTGAGTGGGGATTCTAGCTGCCTCCAGTCTCCGCGGGCACTCTGATGCCATCTGGCTGACCTCAGGTTGCATCTAGCAGGACCCCTTCCCAGGACTCCTCCCCAGGCTTCCTCTCCAGGAGCCTCACGTTTCACATCCACAGAAGGAGAGAGTCAAGTGGAACCTGGAGGCGGTGGAGGGGCAGGGGAGGAGGTGAAGAATGCAGCTACCGTGAGGGCCGGGCCTGCCCTTGGGTCTGGCTCAGGAGTGCCCAGCTTTTCCAAAAAGAAAACCCAAAGGCCCCTGTGGGCCCTGCTGCTCCCCACACCGCCGCCCTGGAGGCAGCATGGCCGGAGAAATCTCGTGGCTCTCCGTGGGGCAGCGCACCAGATGCTTAGGGCCGTGGGCCTTTGGAGTCAAGTGTCCCTTTGGCTTTGTGACCTGCTCCCGTGTTCTCGCTGCCATGCTGTGTGACCTCCCAGAGTTCCCTGACCTCTCTGAGCTCTCTTTCTCTCTGTAAGGTTTCAAGGAAGTGTGACGACACAGTGCTCAGAGCAAGCTCCCTGGCAGTTCACTCATTTCAGTCCTAGATCAGGAAACAGGCCTGCGAGGCAAGTATTTGGCTGAGGCTGGCAGGGTGCCAGGGTGGAGCCAGCCCAGGGGCCTTCTAAGCTTCCTGGGGCTCACCCAGATGCCTCGCGGCAGGTGGGCAGGTGCCTCAAAGGCCTGGCGTCCACCGGGCTCTGCCACTCCTCGCCTGAGGGGCCGCGGCTGGCTCCCTTCCAGGGCGCATTGCAGCATCGGCCTCGCAGTGTCAGGACGCTGTTGGCCCAGGACCCTGGCTGGGTGTGTAGTGGGAGGTGCCCTGAGGTCTGTGTATGTGCCAGTCTCCCCATCCAGGGCTCGGCCCGGACTCTCACAGGCTTCTTCCCGGAGTCTGAAGAGGTAGCCTGGCCCAAAGGCCTCGGGCTGCAGCCTGTTGGGGACGACACAGAAATGACATACGCTGCACTCGGCGCTGATGCTTGCCATACAGTATTTTCTGTTTCTGCTTCTTGTCTGTCTTTTTGGCCACCCCGTGCAGCTCATGGAATCTTAGTTTCCCCACCAAGGATTGAACCTGTGCCCTTGGCAGTGAGAGCTCCAAGTCCTAACCACTGATCCACCAGGGTTATTTAAACCAGGCATTCCATATATGAGCGGCCTCAGTCCCATTGGAGTCAGAGTTCTGCTCAAGGCAGTAGGCTGGTTAGTGGGCCCCACACAACCCCTGGTTTTGTCCACTGACTACTAACCTTATCTAATCCTTTGGCCTCTGCGGAGCGGTTCCTCCTCCAGGGAGCCCTCCCTGACTCTCCAGGCTGGGCTTGGGCAACCCGGGACCCTGCAGCTCTGATCATACCACCCAGTGCCTCTCCTTTTGGAGCAGGTACAAATCTGGTACACGTGTTCCTGCCCAGAGTGGGCTAAGAGGAGGGGTAAGTGAAAGTCCTCCGCAGAAAGGAGGGACAGGGACCCGGGGCCAGGCAGGCAGGGGACAAAGGGCATGGCCTCCCCGGGCCACCTGGCCTGCCTGTATCCTCCATTCAGGTACCACCTGGCAGCAAGGGCGAGGACCCCAGCTTCCAGGCTGCCTGCTGAGGTTCTGGGCAGGGGCCTCAGACTGGGCCAGGGGTGAGGCTCAGGCCACTACAGAGGTGCTGGTGGAAACCTAAGCTGTGGAACACACACACACACACATGCGTGCACATACAGGCACACGCATACACATGCAGGCACACACTCCCACACCCACATGCACACACAGGCACACATGTACACACACGCACCCCCCACACACACGTACACACAGGCACACACACGCGCGCAGGCACACACACGCACTTGGCTGCTTCTAGCCCGGCCACCTGTGTGGCTATGAGCTCAGGAACCTTCCTTACATCTCGCTCCTCCCTGCCCTGCTTGCCCCGGCACCACGTGGCTCCTAGGGGACGCAGCTGGACCTCTGGTCCTACCCGTTGGCATCTAGTCTTTAATGTCGTGACCCCATTACTGACCCCGCTGCTCCTCGGGGTGTGGCACCGCGTGGCACCCGGGGCCTTTACAGCTCAGGCTCTGCTGCTTGGAGCACGGCTGTCTAGCCATGAGCCCCCCACAGGGTCCTCAAAGTGAATTTCCCCTTCCCCCCACCAGCCTCTCTTCCATGATCAACCTTCCTGTGTTGCTCCTGGTGCAGGACAGATAGACAGACAGCCCTCTCACTCACACAGGAAGGTTTTCCCCAGGAAGGTGCGCAGCCAACCTTGGCCCCATCTTGCAGGTGGGCAAACTGAGGCTCAGAGAAGCCTCCACCTTCTTTGCTGCACTCACGTTTCTCTTTCTTTTTTTCTCCTGGTGCATGCTTGGTTTTTGGTTTCTGGGCTGTGCTGTGCGTCTTGTGGAATCCTAGTCCCCTGACCAGGGATCAAGCCCAGGCTGTCAGCAGTGGAAGCCTGGAATCTCAACCACTGGACCTCCAGGGAACTCCTGATACTCTAGTTTCTCATCTTGGGTTCCCGTGAACGCTAATGTACTATGGGAGACGGCACTGGGCAGCGGCGAGTACCCAGAACACAGAACACAGGGAATTTGGGCTCCAGGGGCCCTCTGTGAGAGGAGAGGCAGGGGAGGGGATGGGGGAGGGGAGACACCAGGATGGGCCGGTGGTCGTGGAGCCACGGGGATCATGTCTTCATGGGACCCCTAGGCACAGCTCTGCTGGACAGAGGCTGAGGCCCCGAGGCTCAGCGGAAGCAGGTGGCTCGCCTGGGTACGTGGGCAGCTGGGGCAAAGCCAGACAGTCAGCTCAGAGCTTTGGGAGGGGCTCCGCAGCCTGGCCGATCTGTCACGGCCCCCAGGAGGGTGGTCAACAGTCGAGGAGGGGCAAGCTGCCGCCAAGGAGCAGGACCCCTGCTCGAGCCCCTGGGAGCCCCACAGCACCATCCCGCCCCTGCCCGTGCTGGTGCCACCCGAGGGCCATCAGAGGAGCATGGTGGAGTGGCTGAGCAAGCGGGGGGCTCATCCACCCCCGCCAGTAAACCTGTGCATTGATCGTCCAGCGACCTGCAGACACCCCTGCGGGCTCTGAACTCGGGAGTCTGACTGCTTTCCTTAGGTCTCAGCTTTCTCGCCTAAGACACGAAAGGGATGGATCATATAGGCAGTTTGCAAAGGCGGCTCCCTCGTGCTCGGGGGTCCTGGCAGATACTGTAGAGTGGGAAGGACATGCTGGAGCTGACCGGACACTCACCGCGTCATTGGTCAGGCTGCAAAGGAGGGCTTCCCCCTGTGGCTCAATTGGTAAAGAATCTGCCTGCAGTGAAGGAGATCAGGGTTCAACCCCTGGGTTGGGAAGATCCTCTGGAGAAGGGAATGGCAACCCACTCCAGTCTTCTTGCCTGGAGAATCCCATGGACAGAGGGGCCTGGTGGGCTGCAGTTCGTGGGGTCGCAAAGAGTCGGACATGACTGCGTGACTAACGCAGCGCGAGGAGGACGCTGGTTTCCAAGTGTTTTTAAAGAGGCAGACTGGGGCTTCCCGCACCGTCCAGCGGCTGGGACTCGGCGTGCTTCCGCCGCAGGGGCACAGGTTCAGTCCCAGGTCAGGGGAACGAACATCCCCCAAGCTCGTGGTGTGGCCAAAGGAAACCAAGAAGGTGGGCTGTTGGTAAGACCGGGAACCTCTGGGTTAGAGGGCCTTCTGTCTATCAGGGCCCCACTGCCCCAGCGCCCCCTGGTTCCCCGATCCGGAGAGGGGTCCCGTGGCCCTTGTGTCTGGCTCCGCCCCACGCCCGCAGCCCCTTGCTCCGTGTCTGTGACCGCTGGGCTGGGTGCCCATGGGGTCTGGGGCTGCTTTTGCTATCGTGGGGTCGCAAAGAGTCGGACATGACTGCGTGACTAACGCAGCGCGAGGAGGACGCTGGTTTCCAAGTGTTTTTAAAGAGGCAGACTGGGGCTTCCCGCACCGTCCAGCGGCTGGGACTCGGCGTGCTTCCGCCGCAGGGGCACAGGTTCAGTCCCAGGTCAGGGGAACGAACATCCCCCAAGCTCGTGGTGTGGCCAAAGGAAACCAAGAAGGTGGGCTGTTGGTAAGACCGGGAACCTCTGGGTTAGAGGGCCTTCTGTCTATCAGGGCCCCACTGCCCCAGCGCCCCCTGGTTCCCCGATCCGGAGAGGGGTCCCGTGGCCCTTGTGTCTGGCTCCGCCCCACGCCCGCAGCCCCTTGCTCCGTGTCTGTGACCGCTGGGCTGGGTGCCCATGGGGTCTGGGGCTGCTTTTGCTTGTCTGCCCCCTGACAGCCGTGCGCCGAGCTGCTCGGAGCACTCGACCTTGCTGAGGGTCCCGGGCTGCGTGCTGAGAGCCCGCCGGGGGCTTTGGGCTTCCACCTCTGTGGCTGCAGCGCCCCAGCTTTCCGGCCGCTTCTCTTATTTGTGGGTCATCAGTGTGCTTTCTGCCCGCTCTCCAGGGTCTTCTCAACGCCTGAGACAGAGCCCAGGCCCGAGTCCGGGCCCGCTGAGCGCATGGCTGGAGAAGAGGAGGCCCGCCAGCCGGGGTGGCGCGTGTCCTGGTGCCGGTCACGGCCTACGGGCAGCATACGTGCGCTCAGCCACGCTAAGTCAGTCCGACTCTTCTCAGCCCCCTGGACTAGGGCAGACACAGGCGTTAAACACAGAGATGGCAAAGGAACATGGCAGAAAGCTCCCTGTGTGGCCTTGGGCCGGGGGCCAGACGTGTGGCGCCAACCGGGAGAGGACCCCATCCCAGCTGGGCAGGAGAGCCCAGGCTGCCCAGAGCGGGAGCCCCGACTCCAGAGGGAAGGACCTGCGCGCCCGCCGCCCCTCCCCTCGGGGCTCCCTGCTGCAGGCACAGGACTGCACTCGCACCACCCCATCCCCGGGCGGTGTGTACCTTCTCCAGGTCAACTCCCGGGCCCACCGTTCCACCCCCTCGGCGGGCAGGGGTGGCAGGTGCCAGCCTTCAGCTCTCCGGCGGCGGCCCCCTGGCCACGCTGGGCTGGGCTCTGTCTCGGCAGTCCTGGTCCTGCTGCCCCGACCCCTTGTGCCCCCCGAAGGGGACTGGTCCATCCCCACCAGCAGGGGACAGGCCTCGTTCCTGAGTCTTAACCACAGTTGGGAGGCTGGCGCTGTCCTCTCCGGAGGGGGAAACTGCCCGGGTCCCGTGAGGCCCCAGGCAGCCCGAGCCTGGTGCTGCCAGAGCCGGCCCGCGGGCTCTGACCACCTGGGCATCACTGGGATACCCAGGCCGCTGCCTCCTGAGGACCGCGCGGCCACCAGCAGCAGCGTCTGGACTCTTAGCTCCCACTGTTGCCAGGACAGGTCCTCCGTCTTCGGCATCTGCCTCCCTCGCTGCTCTGGGCCCCTCCCAGCCACCGTCTTCCTGTGCAGCCGGAAGCCCGAGGAGGCCTGGTCCACCCCCCACGGGCACCTGGCAGAACCTGTGGTCCAGGCATTCGGCAGTCGCCCTCATCAGATGTTGGCTGAGCACCCCTCCTGGTCCAGACAGAGGATGGGGGCAGGCAGGCGCCGAGTTAGTCTCCTTACTTACTAAGCACAGAGACCCTGCAGTGGGGTTTGCGAAGGCAGGATGGCAGATGGACGGAAGGGAGGCAGGATGGCGGATGGACGGAAGGGAGGCAGGATGGCGGATGGACGGAAGGAAGGCAGGGGGGGATGGACGGAAGGAAGGCAGGATGGCGGATGGACGGAAGGAAGGAAGGCAGGGGGGATGGATGGAAGGAAGGCAGGATGGTGGGTGGACGGAAGGAAGGCAGGGGGATGCAGAGAGGGGGCAGGGAGGGAAAGGGGGCCCTTTGGCTTGACCGTGTCCCCAGACCTCGTTCACCCCTTGCAGTCCTGCAGCAGACTTGGACAGGACCCCTTTGGTGACTGGGGGGCTGATGACAGCTTGGCTGACCCCTTGAGCCTCAGTTTCTCCCTCAGTGTTTGCAGGTGTCAAAGGCAGGCTCCCGTGTGGACACTGGCCGGAGCCAGCCGACTGCAGGCGGTCAGGCTCGGCAAGCAGGGCCATGGCTTGAGCTGCGGGCTGACTGGCACTTGCCCAGTGGATGAGATGGTGTTGGGCCAGGGAGGCAGCGTGGGCAGAGACTGGGCCCAGACCGCGGGCACCTCCCCTGTCCCCTGTCTGCGCCTGCACACCTCACCAAACCCCCAGCGCCTCTGTCACTCTCCCGGCTGCCTCCCCAGGGTGTGGTGAGGAGGGAGAGGAGGGAGAGGAGGAAGCGGTCACTCTTTCTAAGAAACATCTCTGTGTTTGACTGCCCCGGGTCTTAATCGCAGCCCACCACGGCGTCTTCCATCTTCCTTTCGGCATACGAACTCTTAGTTGCCGCACATGGGAGGATGGTTCTCCAACCAGGATCCAACCCATCCGACCTGTGCTGGAGCCCAGATCCTTAGCCACTGGCCCACAGGAAAGCCCCACGCTGGTGAAATGTGCAGGAGCGCCCACCGAGCGCCAGCCCTGGGGGAGGCAAAGGACCTACTTCCTCCCTTCTCCCTCCCGGTGTGAAGCCGGGGCTCTCAGGGCTTGGCCACCTCCAGGACCCTTTTCCTCGCTCGTGAGACACCGCCTGCTCTTAGCGTAGAGAAGAGCTCCTTCCCAGGCCTCCGTAATCTGCAGCGAACCCTGGGCTTGGCCTGCACGGCTGCCGGGGGTCCCAGCGGCCATCACCGAGGCCTGGATGACTCCCCTCCTTCCCCGTCCCTACCGCATCCTCCGTCTTCCAGCCAGAAAGCTCTCCTTACACCCAGGCATCTGATCTGACCCTGGGGTCGCTCTTAGACCTCAGAGCCGCTCCTTTCCACCCTTCGGGTCCCTGCGTTGCTTGGCGGAGGGTGGGAGGGTGGGGCCGGCACCCAGCGTGGGACAGAGTCGGGCTCTGCTCCGCGTTGGCCGCACTACCTCGGGGGTAAACGCTTGGCCTCCACTTCTTTCTGTTTCCTAAGACTGTTTCTTAACGCTGTTTGCTCAGCGAGGCTCCTGCCCCAGCCGGCCCCGCGGGAAGTAGGTTCTGCACAGCCCCTTCCCCATCGCACGGCGCTGAGCGCTGTCTGGTAGAATCCCGGTCCTTCTGCACACCTCCTGCGGCCAGGACCGCTGGGCACCCGCTGTGGGCCTGGGCCTGATTCCACCCCGCCTGCTAGCGCCGGCTCCCGCGGCGCCCGCGGAGCGGGTGCGGGGAGGGGCGGGCAGAG
>SJYC01124328.1:0-12553 GCA_006408675.1 Madoqua kirkii | reverse complement strand
TCGCCCGCTGGCCGCCCGGGTGCGGAACCGCCGGCGGTGCCCCACCGGGCGGGCCTAGGCCTCTGGAGCGCGCCCGCCGGCCGTTCCCCCGCCCCCCCCGGAGCCCGAGCTCCTTCGGGTAGCCCTGCCGGTGGAGGTGCTGCCTCCACAGGCCCGGAAACGAGCAGGGCCCGGGAGCCGGCTTCCTGAGCGACCGTGGAGGGCTGGGGCGCCTCCCGGGCAGAGCCGTGCTGCGGAGAGCCAGGCGCGGAGCTTGGCTGTCCCAGCACCCCGCCCTGGGCCCTGGCTCCTCGGGAGCGTTTCCTTCCTTTTGTCCGCTAAGGGCTAGAGACGACGTTGAACTTGATAAGACTCGATTGGAAGCGGGCTTAAAAGACGGTCAGCGGATCCAGTCTTGTTTTCCCTTCTCTTGTCTGCGACCCAGCCGTCCACACAGTCATCCGGATGGGAGGACCGATAGTGGGTTATTTCCCTGCGCTACCCCCAAAGGCTGGCGCTCCTTGATGCCTTTCGGATGTTAATTTTCTGGAAAGGCGTCTTGACGTCGGGGCCTCCATCTCTGCTCTACTGGGATGACTTTGAATCATGGCCTCACCTCTCAGGAGGCCCCTCTGAGTTCTCACCTTCTCTGACTTGCCCTCTGGGCCACCAGTTCAGGGCCCTGGCTCCTCGGGAGCGTTTCCTTCCTTTTGTCCGCTAAGGGCTAGAGACGACGTTGAACTTGATAAGACTCGATTGGAAGCGGGCTTAAAAGACGGTCAGCGGATCCAGTCTTGTTTTCCCTTCTCTTGTCTGCGACCCAGCCGTCCACACAGTCATCCGGATGGGAGGACCGATAGTGGGTTATTTCCCTGCGCTACCCCCAAAGGCTGGCGCTCCTTGATGCCTTTCGGATGTTAATTTTCTGGAAAGGCGTCTTGACGTCGGTGCCTCCATCTCTGCTCTACTGGGATGACTTTGAATCATGGCCTCACCTCTCAGGAGGCCCCTCTGAGTTCTCACCTTCTCTGACTTGCCCTCTGGGCCACCAGTTCCTTTTCTTCTTAAAGCACATAGTTAATCCTTTCACTCCAACCCCTTCGAGTCCTAACGCCTGTGGTTGTATTGTCCTGGGAAGTGAATCCTGGCTTCCCCACATGCCAGGCCGAGGCTTCTGGAAAAGCAGTCCCTTCAGCCACACCTCCTGCTTCTTGATTCCCTAGCACTCTTGTTTTTTTTTTTAATCGGAGTATCCTCTTGCCAATGCAGGAGATGCAAGAGGCTCAGGTTCGATCCCTGGGCTGGGAAGATCCCCTGGAGGGTGAAATGGCAACCCACTCCAGTCCTCGTGCCTGGAAAATTCCATGGACAGAGGGGCCTGGTGGGCTGCAGTCCGTGGGGTCACAAGGAGCCGGACACGACTGACGAGCCCGCACACGTGGGTGACTAGCAGTGTTGTGCCGGGCCCAGGCGGACGCCCTCGTGCGCCCACGTTTGTGCCCTTCCCCAGGCTCCCTCCCGTGCAGGCGGCCAGGGCGCGCAGCGCCGAGCCCCCTGTGCCTGCAGCGAGACCTTGGCCCCCGCCACTCGCGCCTCACCGCCGTGGCTGCCTGTCCGCCCAGCTTCGACTCTGCTGCTCTCTGCCTCACTGTCTCGCTGTGTAACCCTCCCTGTCATTCCCAGATCTTAGGTGAGAGGAGGGGATGCAGGGAATCCCTGGCGTGCTCCAGTGTCCTAGCTGCAGAGGCAGTGAGCTGTGATCGGCCCAGTCTGACTCCACGGCCCCCTGGCCCTTAGGCGTC
Source organism: Madoqua kirkii (assembly GCA_006408675.1). NCBI lineage: Eukaryota > Metazoa > Chordata > Mammalia > Artiodactyla > Bovidae > Madoqua > Madoqua kirkii. The sequence continues at coordinate 10,772 of SJYC01124328.1, read as the reverse complement.
CTCTCCCCAAGAAAGGCAGCCTTCCCCTTGCCTGGCCTCCCTTCCAGGGAAGTCCTGGGTTCCACCCCGAGGCCTCGCCGCCATCCCCTCTCAGAAGGAGTAGCTTCCTCCTTTGTGTGACCACAGCACTTTCTGTGGATGTCTCTCTGAGTGCTTGTCACAGTCGGAGTTGTGTTAGGCTTGCCTTTCCTGCCGAGTTCCTCAAGGGCAGGGATCTTGACCTAATTCATCCTGGTATCCCTTAGTCTAGGCTGGTTGACCCAGTTTGGGGCTCCCAGGGGTCTGAGAGGGGACTTAAACAATTTTTTAGTTACTTTTGCAAAGCAGAGCTTAGGAAAGCAGCTCTGTGACGTTTACAAAGTACTCACTGAGCACTAGATCGTTTATGTAAGCTTTTTCTTATTTTTTCAATAACTCGTAAAGTTAGCGTGTCACATAGTGAGGTAGTTGTAAGCTTAGCTGGCTGTCCAGGGAGAGAAGCTGCGTCTCCCTGGCTCCGAGTCCCAGGTTCCATGCCCCTTCCCACAGTTTCCCTTCTTACTCCAAGGAGTGCAGAGGAGCACGTTGGATTCTTGACTAGTGGATGGAGATAGTTTCAGTTCAGTAACGGACGCTCCTCACAAGATGCTGATCCTTGACTCTGAGTCAGTGTTTCAGCCTGGTTAAAAAAAAAAACAGGACCAATCAGGCCAGTCAATACGCAGCTTGGATAATAAAAGGGATTTCTGGTGGTGAAAAGTAAACAGGTGCTGAATAGTCAAATGGATTATGTCTTAAAGAGCTTCACATTTCCTCAGAGACCATTTCCTGAGACACTTGAGGTCAGAGATTTCTTTGTAACAGTGGACTGTCTGCAAATAATGTAAAATGCGTTATTAAAACTAGAGTGATTTGCATATGTCAGGCCAAGAAGTTATTTTAGGCAAAGTGAACATGATAAAGTCTTTAGTTTAAAAAGCAGTTGCCGAAAGGATTGGCCTTTTTTTCAGGACCCTTTTTAGGAATTACACTGTCAATAAAACATTAAACACATTTCAATTTGCGGGCGTGTTGACAGCAACTGCCAGACTGTAACCATCGCTTCAGTCAGGAGGGGAAATGGCTACAAAAGTGAAACCTGTGGGTGTGGCCGCGGCGGCTGCCTTTTCGGCCTCAAGCACAGCACGCGCCCCCACGGGCCCTCCAGCCGGTGTCTTCCCAGAAGGGCTTTTCCCAGTGGGGAAATGTGTAGATCTAAAGAGGGGTGGCGTCACACCGGTGAGCGTCACGGTGTGACTGGTGACGAGGGCTTCGGGGGGTGGCGGCCTTGCCGTGGGCTGCACTCCTGCTGAGCCCAGCTCCATGTTGGTGTGCTGTCAGCCCACAGTCCCGGGAGCGGCCGGGGCCGCTGACCAGCAGTGCGCCCCGGAACGGTGCTGAGCAGTGGGCTTGGGCACTCTTCCCTGAGGTCACTGCGTTTGGGGTGGGGGAGAATGGGAGAGGAGTTTTCCCGGAGGTGTTGGGCCAGTGTGCATGTTCTGAGTCCCTGGGTTGCGGGACTCGAGGAAAGAGCTGCGTTCTTTACCCTGAATTCGTGCCTGGCGGTGAGTCGGGACGGTTGCAGCCGCCCTTCATCTTCTCTCTGAACGTTCCTCCACTGAGAGGCTGGGACGGCCCGCCGGGAGGGGTGCGCATTTCTGCGGCACTGGGGCCTTTTCTTGGGGGCCACACGAGAACAAAGATACTTGTCTCGAGGTGCGTGTACCTCTATGGCGCTAAATTAAGAGGCTGTTGATTTCTGTTTTGTTATGCTAGGCCACTGGGGAGTGTGCCCACTCTTGGATCACCAGGTGTTTAAGAGGCACTACTCTCTCCTTTGACACAGCAGTAGCCTGGGGATTAAAGCTTGGAGAACCTCGAGCCGTCCTCCCGGGCCTGGACTCTGTTGTCCCCTCGCCCTGTTCCTCCCCCGCCTCGAGAGAGGTCTCCGTGTGGTGGCTTGTGGCCCACCTCCTGCCTGCCTGCTCTGCGCCCTGGTCTGTCTGTCCTTGGTTAATGGGCCGCTTGTCTGCCCTGGCGCCAAGGGAGGACCTGAGGCCCCCACCTTGCCCCTTCCCCCCGTGAGGAGGTGAGGAGCCCCTAGCCAGCTGCTGCTGAAGCGGGGCTTTATGTCCCTTCCCCGCTGCGCTTCTCCGCGGCCTGTCACTATGCCCCGCGTGCGAGCGGCCCCCGGTCGTGGCAGACACCTGCTTGGGATCGCTCAGTGGGCCCTTTGTGCTCCTCCCCAGCCGCCTTGGTCCTACGCCATCCGTGAGTGGCATCAAGCGGAGAGACGCACTCACGCCGCTCCAGGAGCTGCACCCGCTCCTGGCTTGTTCCTTCCAGGCTGGGCTCAGCAGCCTGTTGCCCCTGCCGCCCATCCTGGACTGCCCGGAGCCGGTGAGCTCACGGCCAGTGCAGCTGGTCTCTCTGCACCAAGGTGACTCCTGGTCCTCAGAGGCTCAGCTCCGTGGGGTGGGGGGGTCCCCCTCTAGGCTGTGCCCTCGAGCTGGAGGAGGGGGATGGCCCAGCCTAGAGCAGAGATCCCGTGTGCCCTCCTGCTGAGGATTGGGGGGCAGGGGGGGACCTCTCTGGCGGCAGGAGGCCCGAGCTTGCTCTGGCTGCTGGCGGGGCAGCCGCTGGTGGTGAGATGCTTCTGTCCTTCAGAGCAGACGGAGGAGCCCGGGCTCACGCCCTCCCTAGGCGTGAGGACAACCTGTGCAGGGCACGGGCCGGGGTGACCCTTGGTCGGAGCTCCCGCCTCCGCTGGCTGGGCTGCTGGTGGAACCAGCCCCTGTCAGCGCTGCGAGGGTGGGTCTCAGGAAGGGTGGCAGCTGAGGGCCTGCCGGCCGCGGGGCCGCGTCCAGGAGCGGGCGCTCGCTGGCGAGGGCTTCGCTCGTGTGCCCCGTCTGGCCTGTCCCTCCTAGGGCTCCGGTGAGACCCGCCCTTGGCCCTGAGAGGGCGGCGACGGGGCTCATTCAGGGCCGAGCTGCTGAGTGGAGGATGCCGCAGGACAGTCCCGAGTTCAGTTCTGGAGCGTGTCCTTGACCGCCACGTCTCAGCTCAGAGAACCCAGGCGAGTTGCTGGACCCCTCTGGGCGCTGGCGACGTCGCCTGTGTGAAGACACAGTGAGTTACTGAACAGTGAGGTCTCAGAGGCCCGCCCAGCATGTTCTGGCGTGGGTGTCAGCGCGGGCACGAAGACCGTGGCCGGGGGCCAGTGTGTGGAGGGGGTGCTGCCCCCTGGGGTTGTGGGTTGGGGCCCAGAAGACAGGCCGACCCCCTTTCCGCACGGTCGCCCTCCCGTCTCCCGGAGTCCCCTGTCCGTGAGGGCTGGGTTAGTGAAAGGTCTCCTGAGATGGCCGTGCGGCCGTCTATTTGAAGCCGCTCACTGTTTGCAGCAGGCTTGCGCAGCTCTCGACTGAGGGTGGGCCTCTCGGACTCACCTGCGTGTTCTCTCTTCCTGCCCTGACCGTGAGGGTCAGTGAGGGGGCGGCCGGTCCTGGCAAGGACCCTGGGCTTCTGGTCCCCTCCCCGCCCTGGCTACCATCTCCAGCCGCCAGAGCTGCAGGGCCCCAGCCGGTGGGAGGCCAGGGCCTGGCCAGCACCCACGAGCCGGTGCCCACGGGCGGGGCCAATCAAGCCCCCCTGCCTTGCGGGTCTCCCACTGGCCACGCTGTGCGGTAGGCTCCTGAGGTTGGACGGGACAGAGGGAGGCTTCCTCCGGGGCGGGGGCGGGGGGGCATGCGTTGAACCGCTCTTGGCCTGTGTCTGGTTGGAGTCTTCCGTGCTCCACCGTCTTGCCAGACCTTGCTGCTGCTTCTCACCAGCGAGCCCGGTGAGAGACAGACGCTGTGGGACGGCCCGCCCAGTGGGTGCACGCAGCTGGAGCGGTGGCTCATCAGAGCCGGCACTCACGGGGGCAGCCCTGTCGCGTGGGGCCGCCCACACTTTCTTGGGCTGGCGTCCGACGGCCCTGAGCCTGTCCTGAAACGGCTGGTAGGTATCTGCACACCCCACCCGGCCGTGGCAGTTGTGGAGAATCTCCGCACAGGACAGCACCTTCCAGGTCACCCACCGCGTGCGTCACAGCCCGTCCCATCCTGGATGCCAGGCCTCCCGCCGCGCAGCTGAGATGGGCGCCAGTCCTGGGGCCGCCTGAGCCTCCCCAGCGCCCCCACCGCATCCCATCTGCTCCCTGCTCAGCGCGTGGTGGTCCAGTGCCTGGCCGGGCTCAGCTCTCTCTCTGCCTCCGGCTCGTCCGTGTCCTGCTGAGCTCTAGGGTGCTGATTTCTCCAGAGAGTTGGCGGAACCTGCTCCCAGAGTCCAGACCGGTGCTGAGCGTGGTGTTGGTGGCAGTGACTGAGTGTGCCGTAGCTGGCACGGTGCCGTCTGCTCACCGGGGCCTGGTCCTGCCCCCTCGGCGAGCAGTCCCTGAAATCAGAGGCTCGCGTCCTGGGGCTCTGAGGCCCTTGCGCTGGCTTCCCGGTTCGCGGAGCTACGTTAGGGTCTCGGTGGGGTGTCATTGCCCCCTTCGCGTGCGAGCTGGGAAAGTGCCTTTCTGTCAGAGTCGGTCCCCCTGACACCATCTGCAGAGGTGGTGAGCCCTCCCGGATGATGGCTGTCCCATGTGTTGCTGGGTGGTGTGGACAGGCCTGTGCCTTTCCCTCGGACGTCAGGCTCTGTCTGCCGGTTTCCCTCGGCCTGGACGAGGGGCCTCGGGGCGTTGCTGGCGCGGCGGCCCATCCACTGGCGCCCTGCTGCACGGGGTGCCTCAGGCCCAGGCCCCGTGTGTCCCTGCTTCTGTGGTCTTGGAACTCGAGTCTCTTGGGAGTCCTGGAAGGTGCGTTTCCAGGGCTGCCAGCCCCCCGCGGCCCTGACGGGGGCAAGGGGACCCCCGTCACCCTCACCCACGGCTCTGGTTGGGCCGTCCGCAGGCTGGCGACTGGCGCAGGCTCTCGTCCTGGCCCTGCGCTGCGCGAGGCCTGTCTGTGGCTGGGCCTCCCCAGCTGCCTGCCCACCTGCCTCCACGGGGTCGAGAGGCTCCGGACGTGAGCGCCCCCCGCCCCCGCGCAGAGGCCCGCATCCTGCCTGGCGTCCGCCTTTGCCTTCTCGACCCTCGTCGGGGTGCCCGGGAGGGGAGTGTGACGTGCTGTGGGCAGGCCCCGCTCCCTGGGTCGTCTTTTGAATTGGGTCAGGTCACTTGGAAAAGCTCCGCGTAACAACCGCAAACACCAGCGTTTCTCATTTAAGGCCCCTGGGCTCTGGCTGAAGGCTCACCAGAGCTCTCGACACCAACACGCGTGGCGTCCGTGTTTTGTTACATGGAACTGTGTGTGTGGGAGTGGCTGGGGGCCCTGTCGTGCTGCGTGCTGCCTGCTGGGCTAGGCCTCTGCTCCGGGAGCTCGCTTCCAGCGCTGGAAGGGCCTGTGGTGGTCTGGGCCTCGGGCCCTTCCCAGTGGGAAGGCAGGGTGGTCCCCAGGCAGGCCGTCCCGTGTGAGGACGATCAGGGAGGTGGTGAGCTGTCTGCCTGGCCGGCACATGCACACCTCGGCGGGGCGGGGGCAGGGGTAGAGGTGGTCAGCGAAGAGACTCTGATGGGCGGGGGTCCCCTCGGGGCCTCGTGGGGTGCAGGGAAGCCCCTGCCCCTGGGCTGGCGTCCCCAGCTCCTCCGGGAGCCTCTCAGCAGCTGGCCCCGGCCGCTCCGCTCCCGGCAGGGCCGAGGCAGAGCTTGGTGGGCGCGGCCGTCAGCCCGTGCTGCCGCACTCTGCTGCCTCGGCTCTCCTCCGCGGGCCCTGCTCCTGCGCCCGAGGGCAGCCCCGGCTGTGAGCTGCCTGTCACTCACTCCCCATTCCCTGTCCTCGGTGATGGGGTGCAACCACTCTGTGGGGATGCAGGCCTTGAGGCGACCCCGTCTCTGCTCTGGCGCCCTGAGCTGGCCTCGGCTGGTCCTGGGTGGAGCTGTGACTGGCCTTCCGGGACAGACTCTTCTCGTCTCTGCCACGGTCTTGTGCAACTCGGGGCTTTCTGCGAGCGCGCGGGCGCAAGTGTGTCTGTGGGTCTCAGCAGCGGGGGCCGGGCCTCTGGTGGGCAGGGTGCGGCCGCCGCCCTGTTGAGAAAGCCGCGGGCTGGCTGCATTCCCTGGAGGTGACGGGCGGGCCGGGCCTGCCAGCTGGTCTGTCTCCTCATCTCTCTCTCCTGCCTGGTGCCCACTTCTCGTTGGTCAGGATGATGCAGAGGCGCTTGCCTCTGGCTTTGCGGAGCCTGACGTGACAGCGAGGGGACTGGGGCTCACCCAGAGGCGTGCTCCGCTTTCCCGAGGCCGGCCCTGTGGGCACAGCCTGTCGTCTCCTCCTGGGCTGGGGCGAGGGTGCCCGTCCTGTGCCTGTACCTCTCGCTGCCAGCGCCGGGCGCCCGCGGCCTGCCTGTGCTCCCGCTCCTCGAGCAGGGGGCTGTGCGTGTGTCTACCCCCCCACGCCTCGCGCTGCCCGCGGGTGGGTTTCTGAGCTGTGAAGCACGTATAGGTCACCTAAAGGCTCGTCGAGTCCATCCTGTGTTGTTGCTTCTTTCCATTGTCTTCTGGATTTTGGCCACGTGGTTAGTGGGATCTTTGCTCTCTGAGCAGGGATCAAACCTAGGCCCTTGGTGGTGAAAGTGCAGCATCTTAACAACTCAGCCGCCAGGGAAGCCCCTTGTTTGGTTTAAAATTTTTGTTTAGCTTGCTAGGATGCACCCTTAAGGGGCGTGGCATCTCCTGTCCCTCCGTGAAGCTGTAACTCAAGCGTCTTGAGCAGGAGCAGAAGCTGAGCGCACAGAGAGGGCTCCCGGCCCTGCTCCCCCTCGAGCCACGAGTCTGGAGCTTCGTGTGGAGAGCGGGGTGGGGGGAGAGTGCCTTACCCCCTGAGGCTGCCCAGGCCCTGGGCCCCAGGGAGCCTTTCCTGTGAGTTGAGGACCAGCTGGCAGGTCACGTGGTCCCTTGGGGTCCCCGCTGCAGCCTCTGTGTGTTCACGGACACGCCGTACTGCTCATCCTGACTGCACCAGGCACCCCTTGTGTCCCCCCACCCCCGCCACCGGCTGAGACCCTGGCACCGGCTCCTCCCCCATCCTGCTGCGGATCCCCAGGGCATCGTGCGCACCAGCTGTTCGATGGGCGTGTGGGTGCCGAGGAGCGGTGCTGACTGGGAGGGGCTTCCAGGGCCGTGGCCCCCACGGAGGAGGCAGGCCTGGCTGCAGGCTTCCAGAGAAGGCTGCTCTGTGGTGGACATGAGCCGGGTCGGGGCTGGCGGGGCGCCGGTGGGCGGTGGCCGCCTCAGGCAGTAACGCCTGTCAGTTGGTTGCCCGAGCCATCGAGGGGCGGCGGGGGCCGTCAGGCCAGTGCCCCGGGGAGAACCAAGTGCCAGCTGGCTCTAGCCAGAGACGGGACACGACCCTGTGGTTGCTGGGATGGGGCGTGTCTGCATGACCACAGCCCCTCCCTGCCCTTGCGGGCCGCCGAGGAGGCCAGGCTCGGGGAGCTGCTCCCGCCATGCCTGGGCCCTGGCGCCCAGCTGCATGCCCTGTGCAGAGAAGCCGCGGGGCGGGGTTTCACCCCACTGAGGTGGGGCGTCTTGGGCTGGGATGTGTATCGGGGCTGCGAGGTCTCTCCCAGCCCAGGGTGGTCCAGCCGCGCTCTGCAACGCCTCAAGGTGGCGTTGGCGCTCGGTCTGGTCTGGGGAAGTCAAGAGGGGCTGACCCACAGTGCCTTCCCTCGTCTGACATCCCACTGTGCTTTGTCAACCAACAGGAGCTTGAAGAAATCCGCAAGTGTGGGATGAAAAACTTCCGTAACATCCAGGTCGATGAAGCTAATTTGCTGACATGGCAAGGGCTCATTGTTCCCGTGAGTACTGGATACCTCCCCTCCAGCAGCCCCGGACGGGGCGGGCACAGGGCCGGCGGGGCGCCTCCCAGGCTCAGAAAGGCTGTGTGTCCAGACCGCACACCCCGTGCAGACCAGCCGCCACGGCCTCCTCTTGGGGCCGCCGGAGGATCCGTCCTGTCCTCTCTGTGCTCCCGCCCGGCTCTGGTCCTCTGTGCGCCCGCGTCCCGGCTTCCTCCCCGGACCCCCCTACCCCCACCCTGCGCCTCCTGCCGCCTCAGCCCCTGCCTTCCAGTGCCTCCTGGTGTCCCTGGGCCCCCGCCCCGGCTCTGCACCACGTCCAGTTCCTTGTCGCCCGGCTGCCTCTGCACACTCGCCGCCTCTGCACCGTGGCGTCCTGCGGCCTCCCTGCCCTCTGGGTTCAGCAGCCCCTCTTCCTGCAGCCCTTCCTAACTCCCCCTTCAGAGGCGCGTCCCACGAGGACTCGAGTGGGGACACTGGCTGCCGGCAGCGCCCGCCGGGGAGGTCTGGCCACAGCCCCGAGGCCCTCAGTCCCGTCCAGCCTCTCGCCTTCCTCTCGTGCCGTTCTGTCTCTCGGGGACCCTGCTTCTGTTCCCCAGTGGCTCAGCAGTGAAGTACCTGCCTTGTAGTGCAGGAGACGTGGGTGCGATCAGTGGGTCGGGAAGATCCCTGGGGAAGGGAATGCCAACCCACTCCAGCATTCTTGCCTGGGAAATTCCACGGACAGAGGAGCCTGGCGGGCTGCAGTCCATGGGGTCGCGAGAGCCCCTGAGCACGCACGTGCCGGCCCTGCCTCTCTCAGCCTCGGGTCCCGGGTTCTTGCTGGGCGTGGGGGTCGCGTCTCGGCGTCTGTTCAGCCTCCGTGCTGGAGATGGCCTTGCTGGAATGTGGTGTGCCTTCGTGTCCTCAGTGGGCTCTGAACTGGGACCCTCGGACCAGTGCCCCCGGCCTTCCTGTTCTTCCTGCCCCCACGCCCACCCCCTGCGCCTGAAATCTCTCCTCGCGGGCAGAGGGGCCGCTCTGCCAGAGCTGAGCAGGGAGCACACTGCCCGGAGGCGCCGCCCCCTTGGCGCTGCCCGTAGGCCCTGCTTCTGTAAAGGTGCCTGGAGCTTGCACGGCACTCGGGTTTTGTCGTTTATCTTTGTGATCATCTGGAAACCAAGGAGAGACGCTGTGCGGTGGTGGTGTGCGCTGACAGCGGTAGACCGGCGGCGGCCAGCCTGCCTGCGCCCAGGCCCGCCTGCTCTGGGAAACCGTCGGGCGCCAAGTAGAAGGTGGCTGCGGCCGTCCGTCTCGTGGGTTTTGTCTTCTGCTGATAGGGTCGGGCAACGGCTAACGTGTAGGCCTTGTAAAAAGTGCTGGCGGTGGACGGGGAGGGTTTGAGTGGCCAGGCCGGGCCTTCTACCCCAGGAGCTCAGCGGCAGCTCTGAGCGTCAGTGGCAGTCCAGCAGGCGTCCAGCAGGCTGCGCTGGCAGAGCCGGGGGGCGGGCGTTGACACCTCGTTGAGCGCTGGGTGGGGTGGCTGGTGGGGTCCTGGTGGTCTGGCCTTCCCCCTGGGGCAGCTGCACCCGGAGACCGAGGCCACGGCCGGAGCTGCACCTGCTGCCTTGCTGCTCATCCTGGGCCCCTCTGTCCGTGGGTGTCCCAGGCTAGGGTACTGGAGCGGGTCGCCATTGCCTTCTCCAGGAATCTTCCAACCCAAGGATCGAGCCCGTGTCTGCTCCTTGGCAGGCGAGTCCCTGATGGCCGAGCCACTGGGGAGCTGTGGCTCGGGAGCTTAGTTGCTCTGCCGCGTGCGGATCTTCCTGGACCAGGAGTGGGACCCACGCCTCCTGCACCGGCGGGCAGAGTCTTAACTGCTAGCCCACCAGGGAAGTGCTTAAAGTTTCTCTTAAAAAATTAGTAAACTTTGCTTCCTCAGTTTTTTCGTTGTGGTAAAATGTATGGAACGTGGTTTGTCGGTTGAGTCTCTCTGTAACTCTGCATACAGTTCAGCGACCTTAGTCACGGTCAGGCTGTTTCGCAGCCATCATCACTGTATTTCCAGAATCCACACTGAGAAAAACTCTGCAGCCGTGAGCCAGGAACGCTGCACTCTGCAGCCCCCAGCCCTGGGGCTCTCTAACGTGCTTTCTGTGTCTGTGAGTTTGATAGTTTACATGGATGAGTTGTATAAACTTTGTTGCTTTTTTATCTGGTGCATCTCACTTGGCAGAATGTTTTGAAGGCTCACCTGCTCTGTGCTTGTGGAAGAACATTACTCTCAGGATGAATGAGCTTCTGCCGCACACGTACCGAGCCCGTGTGCGTCCGTCTGTCCGTCCACTGCTGGCAGGGGGCTGTCTACCTCTCGGGCCGCTGCGGCGAGGCTGCTCTCAGCGTTGCTGTGCAGGTGTCTGCGTGAAGCCCGGTCTTCGGGGCTTTGGGGAAATACGTGGAGTGGCTGGATCACGTGGTGGCTCTGGGTTTAACTCTTTGATGAGCTGCCCCACAATTTCCACAGTGGCTGCACGATCTCACAGTCCCACCACCAGAGTCCAGGGTTTCCAGTGCTTCCTCATCCTCTCCTTATCCAGTTATCCCCCCCTTAGAGACAGATCAGTTCAGTTCAGTCGCTCAGTCGTGTCCAACTCTTTTCGACCCCATGAATCGCAGCGCGCCAGGCCTCCCTGTCCATCACCAACTCCTGGAGTTCACTCAGACTCATGTCCATCAAATTCGTGATGCCATCCAGCCATCTCATCCTCGGTCGTCCCCTTCTCTTCCTGCCCCCAATCCCTCCCAGCATCAGGGTCTTTTCCAGTGAGTCAACTCTTCACATGAGATGGCCAAAGTACTGGAGTTTCAGCTTTAGCATCATTCCTTCCAAAGAA
>SJYC01124326.1:0-10246 GCA_006408675.1 Madoqua kirkii | reverse complement strand
CTCCGTTCCGGGGAGCACCGCGGCCACGGGGCTGGCGGCCACCATGCTGGACGGAACGCGTGTGGTTCCGTCAGGTTCAGTCAGGACGCGGTAGCTCACGGCGGGGGGAGCCACGCGGACGGAAGCAACGCGGGGCTGGTGGCGGTGTGGAGATGCCGCCCGCGACTGGGCTGCCCGCCGCGCGGCTCTCCCGGGCTGGCGTCCGCTCTGTCGCTGGCCGGGGTTCGGCGTCTCGGCCGGTCGTGGTTCTGCGGGGAGCCCTCAGTCTGCCGCCCACTCCCTGTGCTCGGCCTGCGCGTGCCGTCTGTGGGCCGTCGAGGCTCCGGCTCTGCCGCGTCTGCAGGCGGGCCGTCTGTGCAGCGTGGTCTGTTCCTCTTGTTCACGAGATGCCAGCAGCCACCTCTGTCCATGAGACGGCCTCGGGTGCTTCTCAGGCTCTCCAGGAGCGGCAGGCCTGCCCTCCGCCGGAGCCCTGCTCCTGAGTCAGCCTGCTTCGTCTCCCGTGGTTTCACTGAGAGGCAGAGGCCACGCGTCTCGCCCGTTTCCCGTGTGCGGGTCAGTGGCCTGTGGTGTGCCTCCTCTGCCGCAGGGCAGATCGGCCTTCGCCGCCTCAGAGGAGCGTCGCGCTGGCACTGCCCGGCCCCGGGCACCATGCCGCCCTTGCCCCCTCCTGCTGGTGTGCGCCCGTGCCCTCTCTGCCACGCAGCCGCTCGTGTCTGGCTCCTCCCCGCTGGGGCCTGTGTCCAGACCCCACCGCACGTGCCGCGTGGCCCTGCTGTGACGGCCACTTCGGCGCCCGGCGCCCGCCTGTCTCAGCTGTCCGGCCACCGCGAGTGAGGCGCGCGCGGTGTTTCCGGGGGCGTGTGCACCATTTCCCCAGGCTGCTGGCCTGGGGGGGGCTGCGGGGCCCGTGCTGGCAGCGTCTGGCGCTTTGATGGGTGCAGGCTGTTTCCAGCGGCCGCTGTGTCGACACCCCCGCAGCTGCATGCAAGCGTTCCGTTTTCTCCGCCTGCTGACCACGGCTTGCTGCTGTCTGTCTGTCTCGTTTACAGCCCTCCTCGCAGCTGTGACATGGTGTCTCGTTGTGGTTTTCGGTTTGGTTTGTGCATTTTCTGGCCTTGCCACACGGAACGTGGGCTCTCAGCTCCCCGAGCGGGGGTCGCGCCGCCTGTGTCGGGAGCCCAGTGGCAGCTCTGGGCCCGGGACCCCTCTTGCTGCGGTTTCCGTGGGCTTTTTCCTGAGGGAATGAGGAGTCTCTCTCGCTGCGCCTGTTGGCCGTCTCTGTGTCCGTTTTCGCGAGTCCTCTGTCCGTCTGCCTCACCCTCCCTGACCCGGGCTCCTACTCAGTTAGTTCCGTCTCTGAGGGCTGTGTGGCCAGTCTCTCTCGAGATGAGCAGCTGCCTCATTCGTGCGTGCTGACGGCGCTCAGGGCTCCTGCTGTGTTGCTGGGGGTCCTCGGCGCCCGCCCGCTGCGCCCCTGCACGCTGTGGCTGGCGGTGGCACTCTTTTCTCTTCAGTGAAACAGACTTCAGCCTGGTTCTGGAGTCCTTGTGTTCCAGGTACGTTAAACCAGTGTTTGACGGAGGACACTCTTGGCCACGTTGAAAAGAATAACATGAACACTGTGCTGATGTTCGCAGGGCCAAGAGGAGAAATGGACAGGTTGGCCATCCTATTAGCAAACGCGAGGCTGGTTCTGGGGACGCCTTGGGTCCCTGCACTCAGGTATCACCCAGACTAACAGAGAACGCTTCTCCTGCCTTGAGAATACGGCCGGTGACCTTGACCTCGACCTCACCCTCACGGCTTCCCAGAGCGAGTGCTGCTCCCGGGGCAGCAGTGCCTGCCGGCCAGCAGTGGGGGCTGGGCGCCCCCGCAGGGTGAGGGCTGATGCCCGAGGCAGAGCGTGTGCGTGCAGGAAGCCTGAGCCCGCCCACCCGCGCTCTCCCAGAGTCGTGCGTTCCCTGCGTTGGCAGCTCTGGAGGCTGGGTCCTAGAGAGCAGGTGTGACCCTCGACCACGAGCGTGCTGACCGGTGTCCGTCCAGACGGTGGAGTAGCTGTTGCTGTTCCGTCACTCAGTCGTGTCCGCCTCTGTGCCACTCCGTGGACTGCAGCACGCCAGGCTTCTCTCCTCTGCTGTCTCCTGGTTTGCGCAAATCCACGTCCGTTAAGCCATTGATGCCGTCCACCCGTCTCATCCTCTGTCGTCCCCTTCTCCTCTTGCTTTCAATCTTTCCCAGCGTCAGAGTCTTTTCAGATGAGTCAGTTCTTCGCATCAGGTGGCCAAAGCACTGGCGTTTCAGCTTCAGCATCAGTCCTTCCAGTGACTATTCAGGGTTGATCTCCTTCAGGGTGGACTGGCTGGATCTCCTTGCAGTCCAGGGACTCTCGAGAGTCTCCTTCTGAGCGTCTCTTGAGTTCCTGTTATTGCATTCAATCTCCTGTGATGAAAGGGACATCTTTTTTTGGTGTTGGTTCTAAAAGGTCTTGTAGGTCTTGATAGAACTGTTTAATTTCCATTTCTTCAGCCTCAGGGGTTGGGGCATAGGCTTGGGTTACTGTGATAATGAATGATGTGCCTTAGAAACAAGCCAAGATCATTCTGTCATTTTTGAGACTGCACCCAAGTACTGTGTTTCGGACTCATGTTGACTAGGAGGGCTACTCCATTTCTTCCATGGGATTCTTACCCATAGTAGTAGATATAGTGGTCATCTGAATTAAATTCGCCGACTCCATCCACTTTAGTTCACTGATTCCTGAGATGTTAACATTCTGTCTTGCCACCTCCTGCTTTGCCACATCCAGTTTACCTTGGTTCACGGACCTGATGTCCCGAGTTCTTATGCAGTATTTGTTCTTGGCGGCGTCAGAGTTTACCTTCACCACCAGACACGTCCACAGCTGCGTGCCGTTCCTGCTTTGGCCCCTGGACTTCCTCTCTCTGGAGCTGTCAGTCACTGCCCTCCGCTGGAGCACACTGGACGCCTCCAGCCTGGGGGTGCGTCTTCCAGGGCCGTGTCTTTTTACCTTTTCATGCTGTCCACGGTGCTCAGACAGGAGCCCTGGGGCAGTGTGCTGTTGCCTGCTCCAGTGGGCCGCCTTCAGTCAGAGCTCTTCGCTGTGGCCCGTCCGCCCGTGGGCCTGCACGGCAGGGCTCAGCATCACCGAGCTGCTCGAACCCTTTTGCCGCGACAAGGCTGCGATCCGTGAAGGAGAGCGGATGGAAACTGAGGGCCAGAAGGAAGTGCTCCGGCAAGCCGTGGAAGAGCCTTCACGTGTGTCACTGGAAGAAGCCGGTCTGAAAAGGCTCCATGCTGCGTGATTCCAGGCAAAGGGTCTAAGGCTGCCTGCAGCACCCAGCACCGTGACGAGCCGCCTGCAGGGTGTGCGCTATGACTGAGGGTGTCAGCCACGCACTTGTAACATGGGGGTGTTGGTACTTGGGGAGTGTGTGTGTGTGTGTGTGTGTGTGTGTGTGTGTGGAAGAATTCTGTCTTCCTCTCAGTTTTGCGGTAAAGCTACAGCTACTGAAAAAAGCAAAGTCTATTTTTAAAAAATGTAGAGAGGCCAGGGTGTCCATCTCAGGCACCGTGCTCTAGGAAGACTAGTTATTGTTTCCCTGGTGCTGATGAAGCCTCAGTTGACATAACCTCTGGAATCAGATGAAGTTTTGCCGAGGGGAAACCCTTGGAGCCATCCTGTCTCAGCAGCCGGCTCACGCTGGTCTCCTTCCTCTGCAGGACAACCCCCCCTATGATAAGGGGGCCTTCAGGATCGAAATCAACTTCCCAGCAGAGTACCCCTTCAAACCACCGAAGATCACGTTCAAGACGAAGATCTACCACCCCAACATCGACGAGAAGGGGCAGGTGTGTCTGCCGGTAATTAGTGCTGAGAACTGGAAGCCAGCAACCAAGACCGACCAAGGTAAGGCGTCCACCCTCGCATCCCCAGGGGCCCTCTGACGCCAGGGGCCTCGGAGCCGGAGAGACCTGCAGCGCTGACCCCACGTCCCCGGAGGCTGCCCCTTCCCGCTGTCCCCCGGGCGTGACCCACCTCCACTCAGCTCCAGCCCCGCTCCTGGGTGTGCCCGGGGCAGGCAGAGTGTGGCCCTGTCGCAGGGAGTGTTCCTGAAGCACCAGGGGCTGCCTGGAGAGGGAGTGGCCTCCCAGCGGGTCACCTGTGGGCTCAGGCTGGAAGGTGGAAGGGAGGGGGGAGGGTCAGGGGGGTGGCTCGTGGCCTAAGGAGAGGGCATGAGCCAGAGGCGCAAGGCAGGCCGAAGGACACCAGGGCTTGAGGGGCGCGGTGGGAGGGCCTGGCCTGGCTTGAGGTGTGTGCCCACGTGGAAGCGTGCGCTGGCCTCAGCAGGCCCGAGCTCTGTGCGCCTCGGGGCCAGTGCCCGCGCCCGCTCGTGTTTTTGGAAGGCACTTGACTGGGATTGTGGCCACCCCCTTTTGTCCCCTGCGAGTGACGCTCTCGGTTTGGGTCCGTGTTTCGCTCCTGCGTCTGGACGGTCGGTGCTGGGTCTGTGCTGCTGCGTGCGGCCTTTCTCCGGTGCCGCAGCCTCTCCTCTGCAGACTCGGCCCTGGAGTGTGCGCCCCGCAGCTGAGGCGCGGGCTTCGTGGCCCCGTGGCCCGTGGGGTCTTCTTGGGCAGCGATCGCGCCTGTGCCCCCTGCACGGGCGGGCAGGCTCTTGCCGCTGAGGTGCGGGTCGGGCTCCCACCCTTGGGCCGTGGGGCCCTGGTGTGTGTCTGTGGCTCTGTGCCTTTGTTTCACAGTCCTCACCGCGTGTTTCGTGTTTTGGTGGCTCTCTTAAAAGTGACTGCCTGAGCCGCTGACGCGGGTGTAGATTAGAGAGAGTGGATGAGTCTGGAAGTTGACAGGCTGCAGGCGTGTGTGTTTTCTCTGGTGACTGATATCATCTTCCAGTGGAACCACTGGAAAATGGGCTTAAAAGCCTTTCCCACAGCAGAACTCGCTGGATGAGGTCCCCGTGAAAGGCATCCACCAGGCTCCCACAGCTGAGCGCAGAGCAGAGTCAAGGGAGGCGTCCCGGGAGGCTGTCTGTGCGTGCTGACCTCTACAGACAAGGTCCATGTCCTCGTGGGAGGATGGCCCTGGCTTTTCTTGCACAGACTCAGCTCTGTGCAGACTCCGGCAGCTGCATTTGCTCAGACGGCCGGACCACAGTTTCCGGTCTCCTTCCTCACCTGGCACCCGGGCCGGTGCCCTGCTGTGCGCCCGCCCAGGACAGGCCGCCCTGGTTGGCCATGGCAGCCAGGGCCCTGTTTGCAGAGGAGGTCTTGGTGCGCTCGTCCAGGTTGTGGGTGCTCAGTTCAGACAGTTGGGTAACCGAAGAGACGTTGCCTTCTTTTCTACTTGTTGCCTTAGGGTGTGAAGAGAAAGCTGCCATCTTCCACAGAGCGCTGCTCTCCGCGCCACGGCAGGCAGGAGCTGCTCTGCAGGGGGAGGCAGGGTTTCTCCCCGGACGGTCCCAGCGTGGCCTTGCCCTCCTCGCCACCTCAGCAGCACGTCCCCACGTCTCTGTTCCCTGTGACTGTCCTGTTACACAGCGTCGCTGGCCCTCGTGGCTCAGGGCGACTGCAGTTATCACCCCCGTGCGGCGGGCTGTCTGGGCTGAGCTGGCCGCTCGCAGTCACTGCCGCAGCGGTCCCGGCAGCTCTGCAGCAGATAGCTGGCGGCTGCAGGCGATGAGGCGCGGTGGAGGGAGGGCACCTGGAAAGGAGTCCACTGTGGGGGTGCTGGGGGAGGGCCATGCTTGTGGGCGCGATGGGGCCCCCGTGGGGTAGACCGTGGTCTGCGTGGTTCCGTGAATGTGCTGGGAGCACCTATGGTGTCCAGTTTCTAGAGAGTTCAGTTTTTGGCATGGTGAACTATATCTCAGTTTTTAAAAAGAAAGTAAAGAAGCGTTAGAAATGGAGCAAAAATGGGAGAAAAACCCAGAAACAAGGCAAGCCTGAGTCACACAGCAGCCGCGGGAGCTGCAGCGGGGGCCCCGTCAGGGAGAGGAGCAGCCCCCGCCGCCGGTCTGGCTCTGGCGCGCCTGTAGCGGACGCGGGCTGTGCGGGCTGGTGAGTGAGGCTGCTTCCGTCGGGCGCGCGCGGCCAGCGTCGCCCTGACCTCTATGTGAACTACCGCAGCGTAGCAGCAGGACGGCGGGGCCAGGAGAGGAGGTTCCTGCGCTCAGCGTGCGGCTCCCCTGGGCCCCCTGGTGCGGTTCCCTCGGGTCCTGGCTGCCCTCGGGGGAGCCTTGTGGGGGCCACCCTGAGCCGTGCGAGGGCCTCCGCCTCTGGAGTGGACATCCAGTGCTGCTGGGGGCCGGAGCCTCCCGGCGGTCAGACGGGTGGTCAGGGGGCCCTCTCTCAGCCACTCGGGATCTCCTAGCGCTCTTCCGGGGCGGGGCTCACCATCCACGCGGGCGGGCCTGCCATGCCTCCCGAGCCAATCGCAGTGCTGGGCACACTGCCTGGTCGCTCCCTGGGGCGGCTTCCCCGCGTGAGAGCGGGGAGTGGGGGTGGCTGGGACTGGGCTCCCCTGGGTGTCCGTCCAGGAAGGCTTCCTGGAGGAGGAGAGGAGGAAGCGGTGTCCCGCTGGGCAGCGTGCTCAGCCCTGCCGCGGCGCTGGCCTCTCGGGCAGTCTCTCCTCGGCGCGGGGGAGGCTGGGTTGAGCGCCGGTGGCTGCGTGTGCCCGCTCGGCCTGGGCGCTCTGGTGCCAAGTGGGAGCCTCTAACCCGAGGTGCCCTGTCCTTCTCTTGGCAGTCATCCAGTCCCTCATAGCACTGGTGAACGACCCCCAGCCGGAGCACCCGCTCCGCGCTGACCTAGCTGAAGAGTACTCTAAGGACCGTAAAAAATTCTGTAAGAATGCTGAAGAATTTACAAAGAAATATGGGGAAAAGCGACCTGTGGACTAAAATCTGCCGCCATGGATTCCAGCGAGTGTGAGCAGAGGCCCGGAGCAGTGCATTGAGACAGCCCGCAAAGCAGGACTCTGTGGAAAATTGACGCGTGCCACCGCCTGGCGTCTGCTTGTGGCAGTTACTAACTTTCTACAGTTTTCTTAATCAGAAGTGGTCTAGGTAACCTGTAAAGAAAGGATTAAAGATTTAAGATGTTCTAGTTCTGCTTTCTTTGTTTTAAAAATCACCGCTTCAACCTACTTTTAAAAAATGATGTTTCTTTTCCTGTCCAAATTTATCCAAAATCAATTCACATGTAGGCCACAAGGTTTTAAAAGAAGGCGGGGTGGGGGAGGCTCTGGCTCCTCTCTGCCCTTGCAGCTGCCACTTTCTCGAATTTGGTTTGATTCTCACCCCCCCACTCCCGCAGGCCCGCCGCCCGGCCCCGCCCCACCGGGAGGGCAGCCCGGCTCCAGGCCCCTCTGCTCCGCCCTCGGCCGGCCTGCTGCGGGAGTTAGTGCAGACTCCTGACTGATTTATAGCCTCCTTTTGAGAACACCGAGAAACAAGCAAACCTCCACTCCAACCCCCAACCAAAAAAAAAAAACCACCAACAACCCCGTGGAAAGGGGAGGTCCAGCTCTTCTGTAAAACCCTGGCTAACGTCACCCGCGTGACGCCGCCGGCCGGGATGAACCTCCAGCCACCGGCCTGCGGAGGGCAGCCCCCAGCCCCTGGCCCGTTGGCCGGAGGACAGCACGCCTGTGGGAGGAAGTCCTCGCCAGGGAGGCGCTCCTCCCCCCATCCCTTCCGGAAGACGTCGGGTCTCCCCGCAGACAAGTGCTGGCCTGTCGCCGACGAGTCCACCGATGTGACTTGGAGCTCCTCCTCCGCCTTGTGAGTGCAGCGCCCTTCCTCAGCTCGTCTGACCCTCCGCCGACGCCAGTGTCCCGCACCAGCCCGGGGCCGCCGCGCCCCCCCACCCAGGAACAGGACGGCCCCCCTGCATCGGACTCTCCACCTTCTTGGAGTCAGGCTCCACGTGAAGCTCGCTCAGTAATCTCCTTGACGTGTTTTATATTGTTTTGACCGCCTTCTTTTGTAGAAATAAAAATTGACCTTAGAATTTATCGTCAGATGGACTCGTAAGGATCTGAATGCTCATGTCTTTTCCAAGCAAGCGGGGCTGCCCCTGAAGTGGTAGAGTCCTGCTCACTGACACCCAGCGGAGGCCCGGGACCGAGCACGGGGGTCCCCCTCCACTCTGCCGCCGGGGCCTTCCTCCCCCGGCACTCCGCGGGCGAGACCCGGCGGAGAAGGTGACTTCACCTTGGCTTTCTATCTTAATTTTAGCTTTGTGAGTTGTCTTCGGGGCTCTCGCCCGTGAAGCAGCTCGGCTTTACCCAGCGGGGGGGGGCGGGGGCGGGGCGGCCCGCGGCGTGACCGCAGCTTCGGTAGCCCAGGTAGGCGCAGGCAGGCCTGGGGCCCTGCGCCCCTGCGGCACGGCCACGCCCATCTCGTTAGCAGAAAGGCGATGAGGGGCTTGATTTCACTCACGTACAGATTTGTTAATAAAATGCCAAATTCTGTCAGAAGCGCTCCAGATCAGCCGCGGTTTGTTCTCCTCGCCGCTCTGAGCCCAGAATTATTGCCATTCCTGGAAACCCGCCCACCGCTTCCTGCTTCCCAGCGCAGCTCTGCCTGTCTCCCCTGCCCCCGCGTCTGCTCGCCAGCCTCCGGAGGACGCCCGCGGTGCTCCACGCGGCGGCCCCTCCCCTCGGGGGGTCACACTCTGCTTCGCCCCGCCCCTCCGAGAGCGGGTTGGCGGCTCCACCGGCGGGCGCGCGCTGAGCCCTCGCGCAGGCGTGGAGCCGCTCACGGGCAGCCTTGCTCCTCCGGACCCGACGGCCGGTCTCCCGAGCAGGGGAGAGCTGCCAGGCCCGCCTCCGAGCGAGAGCCCTGGCCTCCCGCCCCTCCCTACGCCGGGCGCGAGCCTCCCAGCCGCTGCAATCTGCTCTGCTGCCCTGAATAAAAGTGCTCTGGGACACGGTCTGCTCGCGTGGGTTTGTCTCTTCCTTCCTGGGGGTGGGGCTGCACGGGCCTCCAGGAGAGGGGTGCAGACGTCCTGGCCAGGCCCCGGGCAGCAGAAGGGGCAGCCAGGGCGTCAGGGGAGGGGACACTGACCTTAGGATGTGTGTTAACCTCAGCCACACCTAACAGAAGCAGACCGCGGCCCTGAGTAGGGTGCCTCCCGGAAGGAGGCTGGGGAGCTGGTGAGGGTGCGCACAGGGAGGGGCCACCAGTTCCTTGAATTCCAGCCCCAACCTGCCCCTCAGCAGCAGGCCCGCTCGGGGTCTCACACCAGCTGAGACCCAGACAGCTTGGCCTCCAGGTGGCAGCGGGAACTTCCTGGGGCTTCGTTTCAGCAGGAGGTGAGGCGGCCAGCGCCTTCCCTTGATCATCAGTGGGGACCCCCGACTCAGGGCTGCCCCTGGGCCCCGCCACCCCGCTTTCACAGAGGGGACCATCAGGGGCCCCACCGCCAGCCACAGCCCCTCCCCAAAGCCTGAGACCCCCTCCGTCCCTGCCCTCAGCGGCCCCCAGTCTCTGGTCTTCCTCACTTGAAATGCGCTCCACCTGCGTCCGCTCGGCCTGGCGTCTGGCCCCTCCTGCTCCCCAGGCTCCTCCGCCCGGGGCTCTGAACTTGGCGGGGTCCCGTCCTGCTCCGGCTGTCCACCCCAGCAGTACGTCTGTGCGGCCCCTGGAGGGCAGCCCTGAGCCTGAGTGCTCCCACCATCTGCGGTGGCTCCTCCCCGCCCGCTTCCCTCCTCCCCCATCCCACCAAGAGCGGAGCTGAGTGAAGCCCAGTCCTCGCACAGCGCAGTGCCAGCAGGCCCTGCGTGCGAAACGCCGTCTTCCCGGGTGCTGGTCAGCAGGTGCTGAGCCACGCGACGTGGAGGCTTTGCCCTCACGCTCAGCTGTGTGTACCCCCCCAGTAGCCCGGGCCCCACGCCTGTCCCCTTGTGTGTAGAGACCGTGGGCTCCTTGCAGACTATGTCCCAGCCGCCCCGTGCCTGGTGAACAGTGGCTAAAGGCAAACCCCTCGTCTGGGCCGTCCTGAGCACAGCAGGTTGGACATGAGCAGTGCCCCCGTGGGATCTGGGACCAGCCCTCTGCCTCCTCCCACTCCGGCTCCCTGGTGACAGTAGCCTCTCTCACAGACCCTCCAGCTCCCCCGTCACCCACACTCTCTCCTGGGCCAAGGGCCGCACAGCCAGCTCCACAGAGCGGCAGACCCCCCCCCCCATCCAGGGAGCAGACGC
>SJYC01124323.1:0-11245 GCA_006408675.1 Madoqua kirkii | reverse complement strand
AGTGCCCCAAGTGCCGAGCAGTCCTCCGATTCCTGGGCTGGGCTGAACTGATGGGCCTGGAGTGAAGTCAAGGTTAGAATATTCCACAAATGAATAAATAAACAGCGGTGTAAGTTTCCCGCCTAACAGGACTGAGCAGACAGGTCTCTGAGAAGGCAGTGAGTCCCCAGCCTGGGACACACAGTCACCCAGGCTTGGTTTGCAGTTACTTGGTCTCCCAGGGCTCCGGGTTCCCAAGGCAGCTCAGGGTCTTCTGATGACTGCTTGCCTCTACACCACGGCTCCCTGCTGCCCTCTGCTGCCCAGTGGCCTAGTAACCATGAGATTCTGCCCTGGAAGGGCCCCGGGAATTCAGAATCCCCAGGGTCCAGGGACATTGATGTGACCCAATGTCAGGGGGCAGTGTTCGAGTGACTGGAGGATTAGGTCCAGGGACTGAAAGAGCATGTGGCTGCGTAATCCGAGATGTGTCCACTCGTGACCACATAATCTAGTAGTCGAGCAACGTCAAGACCCTGCAGCTGTGGACCCGGGGTCCGAGGGGGACACCATCACTGAGGGCCAGGGGATCTGGGATCAAGGTGATCGGGTAAACCGGGCTACTGAGCCCGGCAGGCGCTAGAGCGGCGCCCTAGCCGGCAGCCGCCGGGCATCCAGCACTCCCGCGGCTTGGAGCGCCCGGGCCTCCCCTGGATCCTCATTGGTCAGTCCTCGGAGGCGTGGACCAATCAAAACCTTCCTCGTGTCGACAGGGCCCACCCAGCCGCCGCTCGCGAAAGCTGGGGGCGGGTCTCTCCGGCGCGGACCCAATGGCAGTAAAGGCGGAGGGCCGTGCAGGCCGGCGATTGGCTGCTGCGGCGGGCCCTGTTGGAGTCCGGATTGGCCGGCGGCGGAGACGGAAGCGACCGCGGGCCGAGTCGCCGGAGCCCGGCCGGGGCGATGTGGAGCGCGGGCCGCGGTCGAGCTGCGGGCCCGGCGCTGCTGGGGTTACTGCTGGCCCTCTCGCTGTCGGGGGCCCGTGCCGCTAAGACCGACGCGGGGCTCGTGACCTGTGGGTCGGTGCTGAAGCTGTTCAACACGCAGCACCGGGTGCGGCTGCACTCGCACGACATCAAATACGGATCCGGTGCGCGGGCCGGGGCCGGGGCCGCCCGACAGCTGGCTGGGCGCTGGGTCCCCGCGGGCCAGGGGCTAGGGGTCCTCAGGGCCGGAGGCCGGCGGTTTCGAGGGCGCGGTCGGGACGCTGTTCGGAGCGGCGGACCTGGGAGTGCGACCAGAGGCGGGCGGGGGGCCGGGAGCGACCTGGGGAGCCGTTGGGTCCCAGGATCGAGGTCGTCGGGAAAGCGGAGGTTGTCCGGGGCGACGGTCGGCGTTGCCACGTTGACGGCCACCCCGGGGATGGGGTGTCGTCCCCAGGCAGTGGCCAGCAGTCGGTGACCGGCGTGGAGGCCTCCGACGACGCCAACAGCTACTGGCGAATCCGTGGCGACACGGAGGGCGGGTGTCCCCGCGGGTCCCCGGTGCGCTGTGGGCAAGCGGTGCGGCTGACGCACGTGCTCACCGGCAAGAACCTGCACACGCACCACTTCCCGTCGCCGCTGACCAACAACCAGGTGAGCCCCCCTGGCTTGTGAGCGCGGGGCCTGGGCACCTGCTCAGAGCCCCAGCTTTCCTCTGTGAAATGGGAGCGTCAAGTTAAAGCGTTTGCCCGGTGCCCACTCTGGGGACAGAGAGATGACCCCCACCGGCGCCTACCCCCTGGAGCCTTCAGCTCCGCGGGGACAGCTGGAAGAGCCGTCTGGCTGGAGAGCTCCACTCCTGGGTGGGCTGGACCCAGGAGGGGGATCCACATGGCTGTTGCGGTGGAGAATGGGAAACTCCTCGGCGAGGAGGCACTCAGGCCGGCCCTGGAAGGATGAGGAGGACTCCAGGGAGGAGATGGGCATCTTCCCAGACCTGAGCAAGAGCCTGTGTGCAAGTTCATTGGAACTGGGAGGGCGGTGGGGCTGGAACAGAGGGTGGTTGGGGGCTTATCCAAAGAAAAGGATGAGATAATAGAACCTTGACTGTCAGCCTGAGAGGCAGACATGATGCTGAGTGAAGGTCAGAGGGTTTAGGACAGAAGGAACTGGAGGAGGAGGGAGTGGGGGAGGTCTTAACTCCTTGGGGGCCAGTGGTCGCCACCCAGGCAGGTGAGTGAGATGGGGTGTGCACGTGTTTGAAGAACTCGGCTGGGGGGGTGGTCCCAGTTGGCAGTTGTGGAAGCTGAGTCTCAGGGAGAGGTACAGGGAGGTGAGTGCCACTGCCAGGCAGGTGCCCACACTCAGGGCTCCCTTTGTTGCGACTGCTGTCCTCACCCCCTCTGCCCCCACAGGAGGTGAGCGCCTTTGGGGAGGACGGCGAGGGAGACGACCTGGACCTGTGGACCGTGCGCTGCTCGGGGCTGCACTGGGAGCGGGAGGCTGCCGTGCGCTTCCAGCACGTGGGCACCTCCGTGTTCCTGTCGGTCACTGGCGAGCAGTACGGGAGCCCAATCCGGGGGCAGCATGAGGTGCATGGCATGGCCAGTGCCAGCGCCCACAATAAGTGGAAGGCCATGGAAGGCATCTTCATCAAGCCCAGCCCGGAGGCCCCTGGGGGCCACGATGAGCTCTGAGCGCTGTGGACCTGGGGGGCGGAGGGCAGCGGGGGGGCGTTGTCTGCAGACGACTCTCGAGGGGGACTTTGTCTTTGTAGGGGTTCTCAAGTGCCTTTATGATTAAAGAATGTTGGTCTGCGGTCGCACTTTGCTGTGAGCCTGGGGCTGACTTGAGGCAGCCAGCTGGTCCCACTCAGCATCTCTTCCTCAATGTGAAAGCTCTGTCTCCAGCACAGCTGGTGGCTGAACCCGTCCAGACCTCTCTGAGGCTCTTCTGTGCACTCTCAACACTGCCCAGGGCCATCACAGCCCCCTCCCCCACCCTCAGATGGCCTGATGCACTGATAGGCTCCAGCCCTGGAGCTCCACGGACCTTCCTGATAAGGGCTGGGGTCTCAGCAGATTGCAGGAGCCCTGCTCCCTACCAGCTGGGATGGGCACAAGCTGGCCAGTCCCTCACCCCTTGAAGGGCATCCCTTCCTCCTGACACCCTTCCCTTGGCAGTTGTGACAGTCTGGACCCTTACCTTTGACCAAGCACTGGCCCAGCTGGTGGAGACTCACATCGCAAGATCCCTGTCTCCGTGCAGATCGACACCCCACCCACTCAGCTGGCCCCAAACCCCGGAGGCCCTAACAGACCCTCAAAAGGTATTGCAAGGGAAGATAGCCACAGAGGACTGCCGCCTGCAGACATCTGAGAAGGCTTCCTGGAAGAAGGGTCACACTTTGAGCTGTCAAAGCGCTGGAACTTGAAGGAACAGGACAGGACGGTAACAGCAGTTTTGCTGGTGCGTGGTGCCCTCTAGAGGTGATGGCAGAGATTACAGGCTGAAGGCCTTGAGCTCTGGGGTTAGAGGGTGCCACTCTTCCGGCAGGAGAGAGACAGCCCAAGGAGAGGCCAGGGGTGGCACCCGGTGGGAAGGGCCTTGGAGGAGGGTGAGCACCTGACTTCTGAGAAGTCAGCTGGCCTTAAGGCGTGAGGGAAAATCTCTAGCCATTTGTGAAACCTGAGAGGAAGCAGGGTCATGCTTACGCCCTTCACTAGGTGCGTGGTGCCCTCTAGAGGTGATGGCAGAGATTACAGGCTGAAGGCCTTGAGCTCTGGGGTTAGAGGGTGCCACTCTTCCGGCAGGAGAGAGACAGCCCAAGGAGAGGCCAGGGGTGGCACCCGGTGGGAAGGGCCTTGGAGGAGGGTGAGCACCTGACTTCTGAGAAGTCAGCTGGCCTTAAGGCGTGAGGGAAAATCTCTAGCCATTTGTGAAACCTGAGAGGAAGGAGGGTCATGCTTACGCCCTTCACTCCCCTGTCCCTTCCCCCAGGAGGTCCTGTTCTGCTCAAACCTTTTGAGCAGCGTCTACTACCCTCCACTTCTCTCCCACCGCTCACCTGGCCTGAGAAACAGGCGTGCAGGCGATTTGTTGGGAAGTGATCCCAGAAAACACTGGGGAAGGAGTGGGGCTGAGAGGAACCCACAAGGCAGCCGGTAGAACATGCAGGTGGGGGAGGGGCGCTTATCCAACCAGGGCACCTGCTCTCGCTGGCTGAGGGCTGCGGGGCGGTGGGGTGCCCATCTGCGGTCCTTCCCCCTTGCCCTGGATTCTGCAGCCAGAACAAAGCCCTCAGGCGCTGGCGGCAAGCATCCTTTCCGTACAGGTGAGTGCTGCTGGGGTGTGGGCGCCTGCAGTGTGGACCACACTGAAAATCCCAGGGGTGCTCCTGGTCTATCCCTGGCCTTAATCCCAGAGAGCCCACCTCTGCCCCTGTTACCGCCCTGCCACCACACACACACAGGTGAGGAGTGTTAATTAACAGCGGACTCCAACAGTGCACGGGAGGAATCCTTGGGAAGGCTGAAGCTGTGAGAGCAGGTGAGGAGGCCGCAGGCGGAATGCAGGACAAGACCAAAAATTAAAACCGCAGCAGCAGCCGATCTCTCGTTTATTGAAAACTAAGTGCCTGCCAGGCACTTGGCCAGCGATTTACACAGCGTCTCATTTGCTCCCGGCAACAAATCTATGAAGCACAGCACGTTCAATTATCGTCTTAATTTTTCAGAGGAGGTTTACCGAGGTTGCTAAAGATGCAAACCCAGCTCTGTGTGCCTTCCGAAACATTTGCTCTCAGGCTCTGGACTGAGCGAGTAAAAGAGGAGGGGCCCAGATGCCCAGTAGCCTAAGTACCGCCCTCTCCAACGCACACACACTGCAGCTCTGCGAGGGCCGGCGGCGCCAGGTCCACCCCCGGGTCATCAGCCCCCCGGGAAGCACTGAGTGATTGCCTTATCCACGATCACGCAGGGGCCCGAGTGGCGCCCCCTCCCCTGTGCCTTCCACGGATACGCAAGGCTCCGGGGGGCGGGGTGGGGGTGGGCTCCAAGACCTTGTCCCGCACACAGCCCAGGCCCTCCCGGTGGTTTCAAGGAGGCCCCTGGGGGCCACGATGAGCTCTGAGCGCTGTGGACCTGGGGGGCGGAGGGCAGCGGGGGGGCGTTGTCTGCAGACGACTCTCGAGGGGAGACTTTGTCTTTGTAGGGGTTCTCAAGTGCCTTTATGATTAAAGAATGTTGGTCTGCGGTCGCACTTTGCTGTGAGCCTGGGGCTGACTTGAGGCAGCCAGCTGGTCCCACTCAGCATCTCTTCCTCAATGTGAAAGCTCTGTCTCCAGCACAGCTGGTGGCTGAACCCGTCCAGACCTCTCTGAGGCTCTTCTGTGCACTCTCAACACTGCCCAGGGCCATCACAGCCCCCTCCCCCACCCTCAGATGGCCTGATGCACTGATAGGCTCCAGCCCTGGAGCTCCACGGACCTTCCTGATAAGGGCTGGGGTCTCAGCAGATTGCAGGAGCCCTGCTCCCTACCAGCTGGGATGGGCACAAGCTGGCCAGTCCCTCACCCCTTGAAGGGCATCCCTTCCTCCTGACACCCTTCCCTTGGCAGTTGTGACAGTCTGGACCCTTACCTTTGACCAAGCACTGGCCCAGCTGGTGGAGACTCACATCGCAAGATCCCTGTCTCCGTGCAGATCGACACCCCACCCACTCAGCTGGCCCCAAACCCCGGAGGCCCTAACAGACCCTCAAAAGGTATTGCAAGGGAAGATAGCCACAGAGGACTGCCGCCTGCAGACATCTGAGAAGGCTTCCTGGAAGAAGGGTCACACTTTGAGCTGTCAAAGCGCTGGAACTTGAAGGAACAGGACAGGACGGTAACAGCAGTTTTGCTGGTGCGTGGTGCCCTCTAGAGGTGATGGCAGAGATTACAGGCTGAAGGCCTTGAGCTCTGGGGTTAGAGGGTGCCACTCTTCCGGCAGGAGAGAGACAGCCCAAGGAGAGGCCAGGGGTGGCACCCGGTGGGAAGGGCCTTGGAGGAGGGTGAGCACCTGACTTCTGAGAAGTCAGCTGGCCTTAAGGCGTGAGGGAAAATCTCTAGCCATTTGTGAAACCTGAGAGGAAGGAGGGTCATGCTTACGCCCTTCACTCCCCTGTCCCTTCCCCCAGGAGGTCCTGTTCTGCTCAAACCTTTTGAGCAGCGTCTACTACCCTCCACTTCTCTCCCACCGCTCACCTGGCCTGAGAAACAGGCGTGCAGGCGATTTGTTGGGAAGTGATCCCAGAAAACACTGGGGAAGGAGTGGGGCTGAGAGGAACCCACAAGGCAGCCGGTAGAACATGCAGGTGGGGGAGGGGCGCTTATCCAACCAGGGCACCTGCTCTCGCTGGCTGAGGGCTGCGGGGCGGTGGGGTGCCCATCTGCGGTCCTTCCCCCTTGCCCTGGATTCTGCAGCCAGAACAAAGCCCTCAGGCGCTGGCGGCAAGCATCCTTTCCGTACAGGTGAGTGCTGCTGGGGTGTGGGCGCCTGCAGTGTGGACCACACTGAAAATCCCAGGGGTGCTCCTGGTCTATCCCTGGCCTTAATCCCAGAGAGCCCACCTCTGCCCCTGTTACCGCCCTGCCACCACACACACACAGGTGAGGAGTGTTAATTAACAGCGGACTCCAACAGTGCACGGGAGGAATCCTTGGGAAGGCTGAAGCTGTGAGAGCAGGTGAGGAGGCCGCAGGCGGAATGCAGGACAAGACCAAAAATTAAAACCGCAGCAGCAGCCGATCTCTCGTTTATTGAAAACTAAGTGCCTGCCAGGCACTTGGCCAGCGATTTACACAGCGTCTCATTTGCTCCCGGCAACAAATCTATGAAGCACAGCACGTTCAATTATCGTCTTAATTTTTCAGAGGAGGTTTACCGAGGTTGCTAAAGATGCAAACCCAGCTCTGTGTGCCTTCCGAAACATTTGCTCTCAGGCTCTGGACTGAGCGAGTAAAAGAGGAGGGGCCCAGATGCCCAGTAGCCTAAGTACCGCCCTCTCCAACGCACACACACTGCAGCTCTGCGAGGGCCGGCGGCGCCAGGTCCACCCCCGGGTCATCAGCCCCCCGGGAAGCACTGAGTGATTGCCTTATCCACGATCACGCAGGGGCCCGAGTGGCGCCCCCTCCCCTGTGCCTTCCACGGATACGCAAGGCTCCGGGGGGCGGGGTGGGGGTGGGCTCCAAGACCTTGTCCCGCACACAGCCCAGGCCCTCCCGGTGGTTTCAGACAGATCTCATTCGGTTCAAGTCCGGCGAGGCGGTGGGGCTGAGCGGGGAGGGGGTTATCCCAGCCACGAAGCCCACCGCAGCAGAGCACGCCACCAGGGAGGCACCGGGAGCAATCCCAGGACGCCAGACGGGGCGACCTGCAGCCGCGCCGGCGCAGGCTTGAGCGCGCGCGCGCGCGCGCGTGTCGGAACATTTTCCTCCGGTCGTAGTCCCCCTCCGCAGTGGGTCTGGCCGAGCGCTCGGCGCCCCCCACCGGGCTTCCAAGCGCCTCGCCCGAGCGACATGAAAACTCGCGGAGACTGGAGCTGCGAAAAGGCGGGCAAAGTTCCCTTTGATAAGTTATGAATGGGGAGGCAGTGTTCGCAGAACTCATTGTTAAAACCGCGGAGCCGTAGCCTCGGCCCGCGCGCGACCAATCAGGGCCCGCAGGCTATTTTGAAATCACTCCGGCGCCAGCCAACGAGCGCGCGGGGGGCGGAGCCTTCGCCGGCGCCGGCCAATGGGAGCGGCGCTATGCTAAGGAGCCGGGGGCCGGGCCGCCGCCTGTCAGCGGGTTAAAGATGGAGCCGGCGGCCGAAGGGCGCCACGAGGTGCGGGGTGGTCCTGGGGGGCGGCTCGGGCGGACGGCCGCCCGGACCTGTCGCCGCCACCTCCCGAGACCTGCGTGGCCCGGGGGGAGGAAGGGGCGTCCGTCGCGTGAGTAGCCGGGTCCGAGGTGGGGGCGCGGGACAGGGAGGCCCTCTCCCTCCGGAGGGGTTGGTGTGGAGGGGCGCAGCCCAAAACCCAGGGCGCCCTCCTCCGAGCAGGGGACCACAGAGGGCCGGGAAGCCTCCTCGTCCCTCTTTTCTCTGCGCCTCCGGGCAGAGAGTCTCCTGGGACAGAATGAGGGGCCCAAATTGGGGGCCAGGAGCCAGGGGCCGGGGCCGGGGGCCTGAGTTGGCGGGGGCGCGCCGGCCCGGAGTTGGGGGCGAGGAGTCATCCTTCTTTTCTCCGAGGCGCGGGCCGGGCCGGGCCGGGTCTCGGGGTCGTCAGGCTGTATCCACCCCCGCCTCAGGCGCCAGTGGGCTTCTGACCGCACTGGAGCGCGGGCCCCTCTCCTTTGTGTGTGCGCCCTATCCACGGTCCGCTCCAGCTCAGGTGCTGGAGCCGCCCCTCTGTCTGGGGTCGCATACCCACGGCTCTCCGGAGGGTGCCGGGAAGGTCTGGCTCGCCTGGGGGTCCTGAGACCCTCAGGGACGGCAGCCCCCCGGCGAGATCCCCTCCGCGCCCTGCTGTCTAGGAACGGGACAGAGCCCCGCCCACTGCGCCTGCTCCCGCCCTCGCGTGCGGGGGCGGCGGGGGTCACCCCTGCTGGCCGCAGGTGCTCTGACGAGGTTGCACTACTGTGCTTTGGGGAGCAGTGCAATGGTATTGTCAAAGCATCCGGGACCAGCCCTGGAGACCCCTTCCCCCACACTGCCTCTTCCCTTCCCCAGGCCGCCCGGACCTGCACGCCCTCCCCTCCCCCCTGCCCAGCGAGCTCCCTTCTCCATGGAAACTTGAGATCCCGGCCAGGCCTGGGCCTCTGGGGTCAGAGGGCACCCTTCCCCCAGGCAGAGGCCCCGCCCCAGTGGGCCTGCATTCCGGGTCTCAGATCCAGGCCGACCCCCGGGAGAGGCGCTGGCAGGCCTGCCTGACACTCTTTCCCTGTTGCACTACTGTGCGCCCCTGGCAAGCAGTGCAATGATGAAAGGGCATCGGTCAGAGCCCACCCACCACCCACGGCGCCTGGGCAGGGAGTCTGGCCACCTCACTCCACTAACCAGCAAGGAGGCACAGGTGCGCAGCTGGGCTGGCAGGCCCTCCATTGGAGGATCAGACGGCAGAGCTGGAGGTTCTCTCCCAACCTCTCCATCTAGGTTGTGGCTGGACAGGGGGTGGGGCAGACTCAGAAAACCTGTGGTTTGAGAAGGATCTTTGCAACCAACTCCCAGGTAAGACTGGGGGCTCAAGGTTTGGGCAGGACCCTGTGGACAAAGACTGCCACTGCTTTGCCCGGAAGGTGTGCCCAGGCCTGGCTCAGACCCAGTTTCACCTGCCTTGACTTCCTGGGGGTGCCCTGAGCCTGGCCCTCCTGGGAAGAATGTTTTCCTGGGTCCTCCACAGGAGCAGTGCTAGCTGGGGTGGACGGTGGGCTCAGGAGATGGAGCCCTGTGCCCGCCACCCACGCCCACTTGTTCTCTTACAAGGATGTGTGCTGCCCTGAGCCTGCAGGAGGAACGGTGGAGTGCCCAGCACAGCTGAGATCGGGGGGAGGGGACTGGTGCTGACCTGCCAAGGAGATCGGCCCCAGGCGTGCCTGCGGGCCCCTCAGCATCAGGACCAGACACAAAGGACCTTCATGTGCCCAATGGCGGCCATCCAAGCCTGCCTCCTTCAGAGGGGGCCCATTCGTGTCTGAAGGGGCATGGAAGTACCCTTCATCAGTGGCTGTGCCCAGAGGGACAGTGACCTCACCCCCTGCCCTGGGGTAGATGCCCTGGCACCCAGGGTAGGATGAGGGGCAATGACACAGCCATCTACCCACCAGGCCTGACCCCCTGCTCCTGTGCAGACTCTGCCCCATGGCATGCTGTGCAGCTGTCTCCTGCCTCTGCTGGGAACTCAAGGCTCTGCTCAAATGTCCCCTCCTAAGGAAAGCCTTCCCTGGGCTCCAGGGCACCCAGTGTTCCTCCACCAGGGCCTGTTGGATCACATTTTCCACCTGTGGCTGAAGCCCTCTTTAGGAGCCCCTGAAAGCAACAAACATTTCGTTTTTGGCCATGCTTGACACGGCATACTTTAAAAAAATCCAAAGAAACATAAAAAGCATGAAGTATTATAAGCATAAACATGAAAGGGATGTTAATCAAGGGCCTGCCTGACCTCTCGAGGATGCTTGTCCTGGTTTTAAAAAGCACATACTATGAGAGTCAAGTCCATAAGTCACAGGTGGCCGGCCAGGCAACAGAATGGAGATTTGGAGGCAGATGTATCTGAGTCTGCCTGCAGCAAGATACACAGGACAGACCTTCTTCTTTGCAGGAGGGAGGCCTCAAAGTGGGAGGAAGTGAAGGCCACCTCCTGTGTTTGGGACAGCTGGGGCTGGTGGTTTGGTGGTAGAAGGTGAAAAAAAATCTCAAGATCTCAGGGCTGATAGAAGGGGTTGTGGGGAGGGGACAGGAACCAGCAGTCCAGGGAGCCCCACCCCCACACCAAGAGGCTGGAAGGATGGCAGCATTGGGCCCTGGCCAGTAGGAGAAGGGAAGTGAGGAGCAGGTTTTGAAGGTGGTGGAGGGGCAAAGAAGCTGCCAGATTCTGCTCTGCTGAGTGTGAGACACCCAGGACACATCCATGTGGGTCTGGAACCCAGGGAACTTGGGGTTCAGGCAGTTCTGGGTTGGGACTAAGAAGCGGGTAAGATGTCCAAGAAGGAATGGTGAAGACCCTCACATGGAGAGGACAGAGGCTGGAGAGTAAGTCCAAAGAAAAGGTGAAAACTCCAGGCTACAGGATTTGTGGGCAGAAAGAAGTCTCCAGGGCATTGATGTCTCTCAGGTCCTACAGACCCTGAGGAGGGGAGCTGCCGGGATGTGGGGTCCCTGGAGGCAGCCTGGGGTCCGAGGGTCTCAAAGAGATTGCGAGAGTTAGCCGGCCAGGAACGGGGGTGGGCCTGGTCTGGGTGCGGCGGTGCGCGCCCCTTCGAAGCCTGAGGGCGCATGCGCAGAGCGGCGGGCATTGTCACGTCTGGCCCGCGGTCTCCCGGGAGTGGCCGGAGCGGTCTGGGCGGCGGCGCGTGCGGTGGCAGGGGGACAGCGGTGCGTCCCGGACCGAGCCCCGACGGGCACTCGAGCTCCTGCCCTTGGGGCGGGGTTGGGGGCTGGGGGCGCCTGGACCCCGGGGGTCCGCCTGCATGGTGGCGGAGCTGCAACCCTCGGGGGTCTTCCCTGTCTCCCGGGGCGGGTGGGGTGGGCGCGCCCAGCCCTGG
>SJYC01124322.1:0-10369 GCA_006408675.1 Madoqua kirkii | reverse complement strand
CGCAGGCCAAGGCGTCGTGTGCGGTCCAGGGGGAGCTGAACTGCTGCAACAGCATGGGCGCCCTGGAGATGCACCAGCGCCTGGAACAGCTGAAGAGACGCATCCACCGCGTGCACCTCTATTCCCAAGGTGAGTGCACCGTGCGCTGCGCTGGCCCACCCGACTCAGACTTCCCCGCGGCGCCACAGCGGCCTTTCCCTCGGCTCTGTCAGTCAGGACCCCGGAGGCCCGCACACTGTTTGGGTGGGAGGCGAATTCGTGTTCCCGTGGGGACAGGTGAGGGTGGAGCTGGAAGGTGGCCGCGTGCACTGCCACACTGGGAAGGCAACTGAGGAAGAGGCCGCTCTGCTGGCATGCGCTGTGAGGTGGTGTGACCTTGCTTCCCCCCGTGCCCTGGAGAACTGCGTGGTCCTCTGGGGAACCCCTCGACCTGTGTCCCTTGTCAGGGTCCCCTGGCATGTTTGCTCGCTCCCCTCTGCCTCTGTGTCTTGGACGGTTGCTCTGAAGCTGTGATGAGGTTCGGATTCGGCCCTTGGGTGTGTCCATGTTCAGGGTTGTACGCCGGTGGTGGAAACCTGGGCGGGGGTGGGGGCAGTCCCCCGGCGCCCTTGCATCCGACAGCTGACCCCCCAGCAGGTGCACACCTCATCACAGCCTGGCCTGGTTATTCCTGTTTCATGGAAGAGGGGATGGAGGCCCAGGGAGGCTGCCTGAACACGTGGGCCTCGCGGCAGTGGTGGTGCTGGATGGGGACTCAGGCCGGGGTTGCTCCAGGTGCAGGCCCTCAGCCTCCCATCCGCGGCCCCAGCAGAGGTCTTTCTCTCTGGAGGGGCTTATTGACCCCTACTATGCTGATGGGCTCCAGATCTGAACAGCAGAAAGACCCAAATTAATGAGGACAGGGGAGAGGTGGGGGGAGGCCCCGGGTGTCTGCCTGAGCTCACCTGCAGGACTTCCTCCCCGTGGGCTCTCTGCACACCCCCAGGATGAGCCGGGGCTGGGTGGCATTGGTGGGCTCACTGGCAGACTGGCAGACTCCACCGTGGGTGACTCCAGGGTGGGTGGCAGGCTAACCTAGGTGGTGACACTCTGTTGCTTCCCACGGAATTCTGTCCTGGCGCACAGCCTGGCGGGCTCTGGCCTGTGCCTTGGGTGGTTCGGACTCCCCTGTGGGGCGGCCGAGGGGCCAGGGAGATGGCGCGAGTGGGTGGCCATCAACGGTGGCCTCAGGCGTGGTCACCCGGTGCCCTGTGTGGGCTTGGCTCCCCTGCCTGTGGGCCGGCCTCTCTCTGCCCTCCCACACCTGTTCAGGTGCTCACGGACGCCCCCTGTCCCAGATGCCAAGAAGAGGAGGAAGCGGAAACCCAAGAAACCAGAACACGGCGTCTGGCAGAACCGCTCGACCTCCCCGTGCCTGCCCCCAGCCCTGCTGCCGCCTGTACCAGCGCTGCCGCCGCCGGCCTCCACGGTGGCCCCTCCACCTGCCGTCTGCACTATGCCCAGGGTCTTCGGCCCCTTCCCTCCGCTGTCCAGCACATCGGTCAGTGGCCTGTGGAGGGGCAGCCTCTGCGCCCTGCTCAGAAGCACGCCAGCGATTCCCTGGCCCCACGGTAGAGGCTCCCAGGATGCTCTCTGCAGGCAGCGTGACAAGGGCCGCTCAGCTGGCAGTGTTGGGTGGGGAACACACGGGACCCCACCTGCCTGACCTCGGCACTCGGCCGGTCCCCACGGCTCCCAGGGGATGCCCGCTGCCCACCTCTCCTCATGGGGGCCGTCGTCCAGGCTGCCCCCGGAGTGCCTCGGCAGCACACTTCCTCCTTGGGCGTCACTGCCATGGGCGGAGTCCTCACGCTGGCCCCCGGTTCACCTGCCCCCAGGCAGCGCTGGGGCCTCCTCCGCAAGCTCCCAGGCCCAGTCCCCCTAACGCCAAGCCCCGCTGGCCCCAGCACAACCTGACCTGTTTTCCGCCAATTGGCGGAAAGGCACAGCATCCCCCTAGTTCTTGGAGAAAGTGCTTCTCTTCCCGAGCAGAACCCCAGCTTGTCCTCTTTCCTTTGTTTCCTGCAGCTGGAGAAAGTGGAAGGTTCGAGGTCTGAAGTGAGATTAAACTGGACTGGCCTGTCATCAAACCCAAAGAGGTGGGAGGAGTTATTCAGGGCCCCAGGCAGACTGCAGACGGAAGGGCTCAGGGGAGCATGCCCTTCTCTGGCCCATCCGGAATCCCGGCCTCCCTCCCGGATGTTCCTCCTACACCCTGCGTGCTCCCTTCCCCCCCTCGTCGGCCTGTGCTTGCCCGTGCCCCGCCTCACAGAGGCTGAGCCCTCTGCCTCACCCTGTCTTGCAGCCACATGGTCGACCTGACGCCCCTGGTCCTCAATCCTGGGGGCTTGCACTTCTCATACCTGACCAGGAACAGCATGCACAAGCTCCACTTCCCCTGGTGAGCGTGCCGGAAGGGTGTGCAGGGTGAGGGCCCTGCCCCTGCCGGGAGGGGCCCTCGTGTCGTCGGGGACCCTGATGCTGGAGAGTGGCTGCCCTTCCTACTGCTCGTAATGGTGGGAAAGCATTTGCCCCCCGGGGGCAACACAGAGGCAGCGACTCCACCGGCTGGGGCAGCTCTGGGATCTTGCACACGTGGGTCTGCGAATCAGGCGTTTACTGAGTGTGTGGTTTTCTTTAAATCACCTTCTTTTGTCAAGTATTTCCCATGTCATTGAGTGTTGAGATGGCAGCTTCATTGCATTAGAGGACTTTTTTGTTTCTAAACAGCTTTATTGAGGTATTATTCACACAGCATATAATTCACCCGTTGAACATAATACCAGAGCTGGGGATTCCCTGGTGGTCCAGTGTCTGGACCAGTGTCTGGTGGTACTGCAGGGCCCAGGGCTGATGTCTGGTTCAAGGAACTAAGACCCCACAAGCTGCACGGTGTGGCAAAAAAACCCAAACCCAAGATCCCCGAAAGCCTAGAAACTCACCAGCAGTGAATGCAGAGTACCCTGCTTGTGTGGCCGGAGCGTCCTGTGCCCGCTGCCCTCGCGTGTCGGTGGAGCCCCTGGGTGGGGACGGCTCTTGGCGTCCTGCTGCGCGCGCGCTCAGCGAGCTGTGCTGCCTCTTGGTGCCGTCACCGACAACGGGTTCTTTTTGCTTTTTAAGTTTACAGAAGCAGAACACATTCTATGGGAAAAGTTCACAATACAGAAATGAATACATAAAGCACGAGGGTCCCAGCTCCTCGGTTGCTTTTGTAAATCCAGGCAGGCTCACACTGCAGCTGCTCTCTCCCGCTCCCACACCACTGGCCGTCTTGACTCTCTGGGCCGTAAAGGCCAGCTTCCTGCCTGGAGCAGCTGCTGAGTAGTCCACTGCTGGGCCGGGCCCCGGTTCCTTTGGGTGTTGCCTGACGGATATTTGGATCGTCTCCAGGTGTACACAGTCACAAGCAAGGCTGCAGTGCTCAGCGTTGAGCGAACATCCCGCGCGAGGGGTTTCCAGCAGCGGGGCCGTCACACAGCGGGGCTGTCACACAGCGGGCCGTCACACAGCCTGGGTTTGGCGGTGTGTTCCTCTGATGGCCCTGTGTGGTCTGCGCCTCCTGAATCCAAATCCATGTCTCCTGTGTCTCCTGCACAGGACCCCAGTCTGCAGTGGCCCCGCCGCCCCCGAGGAGACACTGTCCTCGTCTGTGAAGGCTTCTGTCTTCACCCCGCCTGTCCTGCTCAAGTTCCAGCCTGTGCCCAGACCCAGAGGTGACTCAGAGAAGGACCCTGGCAACGCAGAGTCCGTGCCCCACCAGAGGGGCCAGTCGCCTGCTCTGTACAGACCACGGCCGGAGGATGAATAAACTCCCCTGCTGCTGTCTTCTCGGTGCCGTGCCCTCCCCTGCGCCTGACCCCGGATCTCAGCCCTGGGCCCTAGCAAATAGCAGCACGTGAGGGGAGCTGCCTGTGCTGTGGCGACTCTGAGACCCCTTTGGGCCTCACTGGATCCCACTGAGTTACAAGACTACCAGTTTTTGCTATGCCTGGCCCCCAAACACAAGCCTTAGAAACAGTGGTCTGTTCTCCCTAAAGAGTTTCAAAGACATGTGATTCTGATCACCATGCATGCTGACCTTAAAATCAACCTGCACGTGAGACCTGAGTGTCCGATGATGCTGGCCGGCAGAGTATATGTTGCGTGAGCCCTGAGGTAACCTCCCTGTCGGTGCAGGAGACGCAGGGACACGGGTTTCATCCCTGGATTGGGAAGATCCCCTAGATGAAGGCTTGGCACCCCACTCCAGTATTCTTGCCTGGAGAACCCCACAGACAGAGGAGCCTGGCGGGCTACAGTCCAGAGAGCTGAAAGAGAGACGCAGCTGAAGAGACGGGCACGCGGCACGCACGCACCTTGCTTGTGACGGGAGGTAGCAGACGAGCAGTTGGGGTCCTGGCTCTTAGGGAAGTTGTGTCTCACCTTGCAGAGAGAGAGAGAGAGAGAGTGTGTGTGTGTGTGCACGCGCGTGTGGTTAGCCAGTACACAGATGGATTAGTACAGGATTACAAGTGTTGAGAAGCTCTTGTGGCGGTTGGGATGGAGCTGTACGGGGTGACTGGCTGGACAGTGGTACTCTGAGGAGAGTGGACCTTAGAGCCGGGAGGAGGAGAATTCTGCTTTAGCAGAGGTGTTGAATTCGAGTTCACTGGGTTGCCCGAGGAGAGGGCAGGAGTCTTGAGTGCTGGCCACTTAGTGTTGGGAGTCAAGGGATACAGGCATTTAAAGCCGCGAGCCCGGGCAAGATGACCCAGTGCTTGAGTGTAGGGGGAGGTCTGTGGCTTGGGGTCCGGGGCACCCCAACGTGGTGGTCCGGCCGAGGGAAGAGGCCGAAGGGATCACGAGGGCTTTGGACCTTCAGGCTTGATGGCCACCTGCCCCTGGGTCGCCCCGGAGAGGGGGCTGCAGGCAGTGCGGTCCAGGTGGGCGGTGAGAGGGCGGATGGCGAATGTGGTGTCCCTCTGGAGGTGTCGGCCTGGGGCAGAGACGGGGCCAAGGCTGGAGGGCCCTAGAGGCTCCACGCGGAAGACCTGAGAAGCCAGGTCAGACCAGGGCGGGTTTGGGATGGGATGGCGTGGAGCTGCGGCTAGGCAGGCAGGCCAGGTAGGCGGTGCACAGAAAGGCGCAGAGACAGGAAGCTTCGACGGCGAGACTGCTCAGCCCTAGAGCGCAGGAAGCCTCCGCGCCCGGCGCGCGCGCGCTCGGGTCGGGGGCGGGGGCAGCGGGGACCACAGTTCCCGGCGTGCTCAGCGCTCGCTTCCGGGGCGGTTCGGCGAGACCCGGAAGTAGTTTCGGAGTTCGTCCGAGACGCCGCGGTCGGAGGTGTGCTTTTGCCGTTTTCTGCGCTCGCTGACCCTGCCGTCGCCATGGGGAAGCGACAGCACCAGAAGGACAAGATGTGAGTTGAGCCGCCACCGCCGGGAGCGGGCTTGTGCGCCCGCGCCCCGCCCCCGAGCTCCCCGGACGCCGCTTCCCCGGAAGCCTCGCCGCCCCCCGCGCGGCGCCCCCCCAGGCGCGGTCTCGGGGGTCCAGTCCCCTCGGCTCCTCAGGCCCCTCGGCTCCTCCTCGTCCCTGGAGGGTCTCTTCGGGCGCGGTTGTCGTCCCCCGCCCCCCAGTCCGCTCCCGAGCTCCAGCATCTTCCAGTTAAACCCACTTGGGCCCCCCAGCTGCCGTCGAATTTCTTTGATTTTGTTAACAGCCAGAGGATATTCAGGATTGCTTTCCTTTAGGATGGAATGGTTGGATCTCCTTTCTGTCCAAGGGACTCGCAAGAGTCTTTCAAGAGTCTTCTCCAGTGGTTATCGACCACGAGTTCCCCCAGACTGTGACCTTCTGCCAGCTCATCTCCGTGGAGGACTTCGAGAGGCAGGCGGCGGCTTGCACGGAGCGCGCGCTGCGCCGCCTCTTCCGCAGTCTCGACCGCAACCCGGCGCTGGCCGAGCGCGTGGTGCGCCAGGGCAAGCAGGCCGAGTGCGAGCGGCGCGGGCTCCTCTCCTTCCTCTGGGTGCGGCCGGCCGCGCGGGGTTGAGGGGCCAGGGGCGGGGGGCGGCCGGGGGCGCCGGCGTGGGGGCTTCCCGGAGGCGGCGGCTCAGGCGTCTGGCTTCCTCCGCGCTGCCTTGCCCGCGGCCCTCGCAGGCCAAGGCGTCGTGTGCGGTCCAGGGGGAGCTGAACTGCTGCAACAGCATGGGCGCCCTGGAGATGCACCAGCGCCTGGAACAGCTGAAGAGACGCATCCACCGCGTGCACCTCTATTCCCAAGGTGAGTGCACCGTGCGCTGCGCTGGCCCACCCGACTCAGACTTCCCCGCGGCGCCACAGCGGCCTTTCCCTCGGCTCTGTCAGTCAGGACCCCGGAGGCCCGCACACTGTTTGGGTGGGAGGCGAATTCGTGTTCCCGTGGGGACAGGTGAGGGTGGAGCTGGAAGGTGGCCGCGTGCACTGCCACACTGGGAAGGCAACTGAGGAAGAGGCCGCTCTGCTGGCATGCGCTGTGAGGTGGTGTGACCTTGCTTCCCCCCGTGCCCTGGAGAACTGCGTGGTCCTCTGGGGAACCCCTCGACCTGTGTCCCTTGTCAGGGTCCCCTGGCATGTTTGCTCGCTCCCCTCTGCCTCTGTGTCTTGGACGGTTGCTCTGAAGCTGTGATGAGGTTCGGATTCGGCCCTTGGGTGTGTCCATGTTCAGGGTTGTACGCCGGTGGTGGAAACCTGGGCGGGGGTGGGGGCAGTCCCCCGGCGCCCTTGCATCCGACAGCTGACCCCCCAGCAGGTGCACACCTCATCACAGCCTGGCCTGGTTATTCCTGTTTCATGGAAGAGGGGATGGAGGCCCAGGGAGGCTGCCTGAACACGTGGGCCTCGCGGCAGTGGTGGTGCTGGATGGGGACTCAGGCCGGGGTTGCTCCAGGTGCAGGCCCTCAGCCTCCCATCCGCGGCCCCAGCAGAGGTCTTTCTCTCTGGAGGGGCTTATTGACCCCTACTATGCTGATGGGCTCCAGATCTGAACAGCAGAAAGACCCAAATTAATGAGGACAGGGGAGAGGTGGGGGGAGGCCCCGGGTGTCTGCTGAGCTCACCTGCAGGACTTCCTCCCCGTGGGCTCTCTGCACACCCCCAGGATGAGCCGGGGCTGGGTGGCATTGGTGGGCTCACTGGCAGACTGGCAGACTCCACCGTGGGTGACTCCAGGGTGGGTGGCAGGCTAACCTAGGTGGTGACACTCTGTTGCTTCCCACGGAATTCTGTCCTGGCGCACAGCCTGGCGGGCTCTGGCCTGTGCCTTGGGTGGTTCGGACTCCCCTGTGGGGCGGCCGAGGGGCCAGGGAGATGGCGCGAGTGGGTGGCCATCAACGGTGGCCTCAGGCGTGGTCACCCGGTGCCCTGTGTGGGCTTGGCTCCCCTGCCTGTGGGCCGGCCTCTCTCTGCCCTCCCACACCTGTTCAGGTGCTCACGGACGCCCCCTGTCCCAGATGCCAAGAAGAGGAGGAAGCGGAAACCCAAGAAACCAGAACACGGCGTCTGGCAGAACCGCTCGACCTCCCCGTGCCTGCCCCCAGCCCTGCTGCCGCCTGTACCAGCGCTGCCGCCGCCGGCCTCCACGGTGGCCCCTCCACCTGCCGTCTGCACTATGCCCAGGGTCTTCGGCCCCTTCCCTCCGCTGTCCAGCACATCGGTCAGTGGCCTGTGGAGGGGCAGCCTCTGCGCCCTGCTCAGAAGCACGCCAGCGATTCCCTGGCCCCACGGTAGAGGCTCCCAGGATGCTCTCTGCAGGCAGCGTGACAAGGGCCGCTCAGCTGGCAGTGTTGGGTGGGGAACACACGGGACCCCACCTGCCTGACCTCGGCACTCGGCCGGTCCCCACGGCTCCCAGGGGATGCCCGCTGCCCACCTCTCCTCATGGGGGCCGTCGTCCAGGCTGCCCCCGGAGTGCCTCGGCAGCACACTTCCTCCTTGGGCGTCACTGCCATGGGCGGAGTCCTCACGCTGGCCCCCGGTTCACCTGCCCCCAGGCAGCGCTGTTTTCCGCCAATTGGCGGAAAGGCACAGCATCCCCCTAGTTCTTGGAGAAAGTGCTTCTCTTCCCGAGCAAACCCCAGCTTGTCCTCTTTCCTTTGTTTCCTGCAGCTGGAGAAAGTGGAAGGTTCGAGGTCTGAAGTGAGATTAAACTGGACTGGCCTGTCATCAAACCCAAAGAGGTGGGAGGAGTTATTCAGGGCCCCAGGCAGACTGCAGACGGAAGGGCTCAGGGGAGCATGCCCTTCTCTGGCCCATCCGGAATCCCGGCCTCCCTCCCGGATGTTCCTCCTACACCCTGCGTGCTCCCTTCCCCCCCTCGTCGGCCTGTGCTTGCCCGTGCCCCGCCTCACAGAGGCTGAGCCCTCTGCCTCACCCTGTCTTGCAGCCACATGGTCGACCTGACGCCCCTGGTCCTCAATCCTGGGGGCTTGCACTTCTCATACCTGACCAGGAACAGCATGCACAAGCTCCACTTCCCCTGGTGAGCGTGCCGGAAGGGTGTGCAGGGTGAGGGCCCTGCCCCTGCCGGGAGGGGCCCTCGTGTCGTCGGGGACCCTGATGCTGGAGAGTGGCTGCCCTTCCTACTGCTCGTAATGGTGGGAAAGCATTTGCCCCCCGGGGGCAACACAGAGGCAGCGACTCCACCGGCTGGGGCAGCTCTGGGATCTTGCACACGTGGGTCTGCGAATCAGGCGTTTACTGAGTGTGTGGTTTTCTTTAAATCACCTTCTTTTGTCAAGTATTTCCCATGTCATTGAGTGTTGAGATGGCAGCTTCATTGCATTAGAGGACTTTTTTGTTTCTAAACAGCTTTATTGAGGTATTATTCACACAGCATATAATTCACCCGTTGAACATAATACCAGAGCTGGGGATTCCCTGGTGGTCCAGTGTCTGGACCAGTGTCTGGTGGTACTGCAGGGCCCAGGGCTGATGTCTGGTTCAAGGAACTAAGACCCCACAAGCTGCACGGTGTGGCAAAAAAACCCAAACCCAAGATCCCCGAAAGCCTAGAAACTCACCAGCAGTGAATGCAGAGTACCCTGCTTGTGTGGCCGGAGCGTCCTGTGCCCGCTGCCCTCGCGTGTCGGTGGGCCCCTGGGTGGGGACGGCTCTTGGCGTCCTGCTGCGCGCGCGCTCAGCGAGCTGTGCTGCCTCTTGGTGCCGTCACCGACAACGGGTTCTTTTTGCTTTTTAAGTTTACAGAAGCAGAACACATTCTATGGGAAAAGTTCACAATACAGAAATGAATACATAAAGCACGAGGGTCCCAGCTCCTCGGTTGCTTTTGTAAATCCAGGCAGGCTCACACTGCAGCTGCTCTCTCCCGCTCCCACACCACTGGCCGTCTTGACTCTCTGGGCCGTAAAGGCCAGCTTCCTGCCTGGAGCAGCTGCTGAGTAGTCCACTGCTGGGCCGGGCCCCGGTTCCTTTGGGTGTTGCCTGACGGATATTTGGATCGTCTCCAGGTGTACACAGTCACAAGCAAGGCTGCAGTGCTCAGCGTTGAGCGAACATCCCGCGCGAGGGGTTTCCAGCAGCGGGGCCGTCACACAGCGGGGCTGTCACACAGCGGGCCGTCACACAGCCTGGGTTTGGCGGTGTGTTCCTCTGATGGCCCTGTGTGGTCTGCGCCTCCTGAATCCAAATCCATGTCTCCTGTGTCTCCTGCACAGGACCCCAGTCTGCAGTGGCCCCGCCGCCCCCGAGGAGACACTGTCCTCGTCTGTGAAGGCTTCTGTCTTCACCCCGCCTGTCCTGCTCAAGTTCCAGCCTGTGCCCAGACCCAGAGGTGACTCAGAGAAGGACCCTGGCAACGCAGAGTCCGTGCCCCACCAGAGGGGCCAGTCGCCTGCTCTGTACAGACCACGGCCGGAGGATGAATAAACTCCCCTGCTGCTGTCTTCTCGGTGCCGTGCCCTCCCCTGCGCCTGACCCCGGATCTCAGCCCTGGGCCCTAGCAAATAGCAGCACGTGAGGGGAGCTGCCTGTGCTGTGGCGACTCTGAGACCCCTTTGGGCCTCACTGGATCCCACTGAGTTACAAGACTACCAGTTTTTGCTATGCCTGGCCCCCAAACACAAGCCTTAGAAACAGTGGTCTGTTCTCCCTAAAGAGTTTCAAAGACATGTGATTCTGATCACCATGCATGCTGACC
The DNA here is from genome assembly GCA_006408675.1 of Madoqua kirkii. Taxonomy (NCBI): domain Eukaryota; kingdom Metazoa; phylum Chordata; class Mammalia; order Artiodactyla; family Bovidae; genus Madoqua; species Madoqua kirkii. The sequence goes on along the minus strand of SJYC01124322.1, from coordinate 159 downwards.
TTAAAATCAACCTGCACGTGAGACCTGAGTGTCCGATGATGCTGGCCGGCAGAGTATATGTTGCGTGAGCCCTGAGGTAACCTCCCTGTCGGTGCAGGAGACGCAGGGACACGGGTTTCATCCCTGGATTGGGAAGATCCCCTAGATGAAGGCATGGCA
>SJYC01124321.1:0-26356 GCA_006408675.1 Madoqua kirkii | reverse complement strand
CTGAGTGTCCGATGATGCTGGCCGGCAGAGTATATGTTGCGTGAGCCCTGAGGTAACCTCCCTGTCGGTGCAGGAGACGCAGGGACACGGGTTTCATCCCTGGATTGGGAAGATCCCCTAGATGAAGGCTTGGCACCCCACTCCAGTATTCTTGCCTGGAGAACCCCACAGACAGAGGAGCCTGGCGGGCTACAGTCCAGAGAGCTGAAAGAGAGACGCAGCTGAAGAGACGGGCACGCGGCACGCACGCACCTTGCTTGTGACGGGAGGTAGCAGACGAGCAGTTGGGGTCCTGGCTCTTAGGGAAGTTGTGTCTCACCTTGCAGAGAGAGAGAGAGAGAGAGTGTGTGTGTGTGTGCACGCGCGTGTGGTTAGCCAGTACACAGATGGATTAGTACAGGATTACAAGTGTTGAGAAGCTCTTGTGGCGGTTGGGATGGAGCTGTACGGGGTGACTGGCTGGACAGTGGTACTCTGAGGAGAGTGGACCTTAGAGCCGGGAGGAGGAGAATTCTGCTTTAGCAGAGGTGTTGAATTCGAGTTCACTGGGTTGCCCGAGGAGAGGGCAGGAGTCTTGAGTGCTGGCCACTTAGTGTTGGGAGTCAAGGGATACAGGCATTTAAAGCCGCGAGCCCGGGCAAGATGACCCAGTGCTTGAGTGTAGGGGGAGGTCTGTGGCTTGGGGTCCGGGGCACCCCAACGTGGTGGTCCGGCCGAGGGAAGAGGCCGAAGGGATCACGAGGGCTTTGGACCTTCAGGCTTGATGGCCACCTGCCCCTGGGTCGCCCCGGAGAGGGGGCTGCAGGCAGTGCGGTCCAGGTGGGCGGTGAGAGGGCGGATGGCGAATGTGGTGTCCCTCTGGAGGTGTCGGCCTGGGGCAGAGACGGGGCCAAGGCTGGAGGGCCCTAGAGGCTCCACGCGGAAGACCTGAGAAGCCAGGTCAGACCAGGGCGGGTTTGGGATGGGATGGCGTGGAGCTGCGGCTAGGCAGGCAGGCCAGGTAGGCGGTGCACAGAAAGGTGCAGAGACAGGAAGCTTCGACGGCGAGACTGCTCAGCCCTAGAGCGCAGGAAGCCTCCGCGCCCGGCGCGCGCGCGCTCGGGTCGGGGGCGGGGGCAGCGGGGACCACAGTTCCCGGCGTGCTCAGCGCTCGCTTCCGGGGCGGTTCGGCGAGACCCGGAAGTAGTTTCGGAGTTCGTCCGAGACGCCGCGGTCGGAGGTGTGCTTTTGCCGTTTTCTGCGCTCGCTGACCCTGCCGTCGCCATGGGGAAGCGACAGCACCAGAAGGACAAGATGTGAGTTGAGCCGCCACCGCCGGGAGCGGGCTTGTGCGCCCGCGCCCCGCCCCCGAGCTCCCCGGACGCCGCTTCCCCGGAAGCCTCGCCGCCCCCCGCGCGGCGCCCCCCCAGGCGCGGTCTCGGGGGTCCAGTCCCCTCGGCTCCTCAGGCCCCTCGGCTCCTCCTCGTCCCTGGAGGGTCTCTTCGGGCGCGGTTGTCGTCCCCCGCCCCCCAGTCCGCTCCCGAGCTCCAGCATCTTCCAGTTAAACCCACTTGGGCCCCCCAGCTGCCGTCGAATTTCTTTGATTTTGTTAACAGCCAGAGGATATTCAGGATTGCTTTCCTTTAGGATGGAATGGTTGGATCTCCTTTCTGTCCAAGGGACTCGCAAGAGTCTTTCAAGAGTCTTCTCCAGTGGTTTATCCAGTATGTATGGATGTAAAAGTTCGACTGTAAGGAAAGCTGAGTGTCGAAGAATTGATGGTTTTGAACTGTGGTGTTGGAGAAGACTCTTGAGAGTCCCTTGGATTGCAAGGAGATCCAACCAGTCCATTCTAAAGGAGATCAGTCCTGAGTGTTCATTGGAAGGACTGATGCTGAAGCTCCAATACTTTGGCCACCTGATGCCCAGGGCTAACTCATTGGAAAAGATCCTGAAAGATTGAGGGCAGGGGGAGAAGGGGACGACAGAGGATGAGATGGCTGGATGGCATCACCGACTCAGGGCACGCGAGTTTGAGTGGACTCCGGGAGTTGGTGATGGACAGGGAGGCCTGGCGTGCTGCGGTGCATGGGGATGCGGGCTCAGACGCGGCTGAGCTGTGTGAGTGGCGAGATGAGGACGGTCTCCTGTGGTTTCCGCTTTCCCTTTGACCCCATTTCAGTCAGCGTCTGCCCATGCTGCTCTCGGGATCCCTCGGCTCCAGTGGGGCTCCGTCGGGGCAGCTCTCTGTCCTCGCTTCCTGGGGCATGCCGGACCACCTCTGCCTCTGAAGCCCTTCCTCCGTGTCTGGGACACCGCTCTCTGTTTTCGGGTTTCTTCAGAGAGGGTGCTCTCCGGGTTCCCTCTGCTGGGTCCGCCCTTCCCGGACCTCCTGGGTGTCCCCCCACCCCGTTTCCTCTGTGTTTTACTCCCTTCTCGGGTGATGGCTCTGTCCTGGCTCACAGCACCGCCCCTGGAAATCTGAGGGCTCGTGGAGTTCAGCGAGTGAGCCCGCTGTGGCAGGGACTTCTTGCTCGTGGGAGGGACTTTTTCTGTACACTTTTATTGAATTTGTACCAGTATTGCTTCTGTTTGGCGTTTTGGGTTTTGGCAGCGAGGCGTGTAGGATCTTGGCTCCTCCACCAGGCGCTCCTACACTGAAAAGCAAGGAGGGGCTCGCTCACTGTCAGCTCTGGCGCCTGCTCTTCTCGTTTCCCCTTCCCAGTGGTCATGCCCTGGCTCCTTCGTTGGGGTCAGAAGCCTGGGAGCTTCCCTCTGGCTCCTGCCCCTCAGCAGGTCCTGCGGCACGCCCAGGAGCTGACCGCGTCTTGCTGGTCCGCCTGTCCTCTCGGGTGGAGTTTGGCCTGCTCCATCTTGGACCTCTGCAGTCGCTCTTGGATTGGTTTCTGCCGCCTCTTTGACCCTCTGCACGCCGCAGCCAGAGTGACTGATGCTTTGAGGACTCAGGGCCCCGTCAGAATCCCCCCAGAGCCTTTCCGTCCCCCTTCAATCCAATCCAGAGTGCTCCCAGGCCCGCGAGGACCCTGCTGACACGACCAGCCCCCGTCTCTGTCCTCAGCAGCCCCCACTGCCGGGCGGTCGTGGTCCCTCTATCTGGAGGCCTCCCCCCAGGTCTTCATGTGACCAGCCGCTTCTCACCGTTAACCTGCTGTTGAACTGAGTTCCTTTGCGCAAGAAGACTGGCTTTGCTCACGGGCTTGCGTATCGGTCATGTGTGTTCTGTCGCGTGTATCACGATGTGTCTGACATACAGTAGGTGTCTCATAAGCATTTGCCAAATGAGCGAAGTGACTCGGCCGTCAGTTTCTTTCCAGAGACTCTGTCTTCACAAAAGTAGTAAGGCGCTCTCTCTCTCCAGGTACATCACTTGTGCTGAATACACTCACTTCTATGGCGGCAAGAAACCGGGTAAGATGGGAAATCCTCCTGCTCCCTCTGGCCATGTGGCGTAGTTAGAGGATGGCATCCTCGCTGTGGAATGAGCCTATGAACAAGAGGGTGGAAGCCGCGCTGGACAGACGGGCTGAGGCGGCCCACTCATTGGGAGAAGGCGTGTGATCTGGGGGGGTGCTCCCTCTTTCTGCCTGTGACGGGGCTGTGTTGCTGCGAGTGGGGGCTACTCTTCCTGTGGAGCTGGGCCCAGTGGTTGTGGTGCGTGGGTTTAGCAGCCCCGCGACGTGTCAGATCTTCCCAGACCCGGGACTGAACCTGTGTCTCCTGCATCGGCAGGTGGGTTCTTAACCACAGGCGCTCCTACACTGAAAAGCAAGGAGGGGCTCGCTCACTGTCAGCTCTGGCGCCTGCTCTTCTCGTTTCCCCTTCCCAGTGGTCATGCCCTGGCTCCTTCGTTGGGGTCAGAAGCCTGGGAGCTTCCCTCTGGCTCCTGCCCCTCAGCAGGTCCTGCTGGCACGCCCAGGAGCTGACCGCGTCTTGCTGGTCCGCCTGTCCTCTCGGGTGGAGTTTGGCCTGCTCCATCTTGGACCTCTGCAGTCGCTCTTGGATTGGTTTCTGCCGCCTCTTTGACCCTCTGCACGCCGCAGCCAGAGTGACTGATGCTTTGAGGACTCAGGGCCCCGTCAGAATCCCCCCAGAGCCTTTCCGTCCCCCTTCAATCCAATCCAGAGTGCTCCCAGGCCCGCGAGGACCCTGCTGACACGACCAGCCCCCGTCTCTGTCCTCAGCAGCCCCCACTGCCGGGCGGTCGTGGTCCCTCTATCTGGAGGCCTCCCCCCAGGTCTTCATGTGACCAGCCGCTTCTCACCGTTAACCTGCTGTTGAACTGAGTTCCTTTGCGCAAGAAGACTGGCTTTGCTCACGGGCTTGCGTATCGGTCATGTGTGTTCTGTCGCGTGTATCACGATGTGTCTGACATACAGTAGGTGTCTCATAAGCATTTGCCAAATGAGCGAAGTGACTCGGCCGTCAGTTTCTTTCCAGAGACTCTGTCTTCACAAAAGTAGTAAGGCGCTCTCTCTCTCCAGGTACATCACTTGTGCTGAATACACTCACTTCTATGGCGGCAAGAAACCGGGTAAGATGGGAAATCCTCCTGCTCCCTCTGGCCATGTGGCGTAGTTAGAGGATGGCATCCTCGCTGTGGAATGAGCCTATGAACAAGAGGGTGGAAGCCGCGCTGGACAGACGGGCTGAGGCGGCCCACTCATTGGGAGAAGGCGTGTGATCTGGGGGGGTGCTCCCTCTTTCTGCCTGTGACGGGGCTGTGTTGCTGCGAGTGGGGGCTACTCTTCCTGTGGAGCTGGGCCCAGTGGTTGTGGTGCGTGGGTTTAGCAGCCCCGCGACGTGTCAGATCTTCCCAGACCCGGGACTGAACCTGTGTCTCCTGCATCGGCAGGTGGGTTCTTAACCACTGGACCACAAGGGAAGTGCTTTTTTTTTTTTTTAATGTTGGTGATTTTTTTTTTTCTTTTGAACATGGGTTAAAATGGTGTCTGGTCTCTCCAGTTAGTAACACAAAGAGTGACAGTACCCGGAGCTGCCAGGCCGCAGTCAGGAGCGCACCCTTCTGCTCGCTGCTGGCCCAGAAGTGGCACGCCCCCGGGGCAGCAGAGCCGGGAGGGCCCCAGCCGGGGCAGCTAGCACCAGGCCGCGGAGGACCCACCCGCGGCAAGCGCTGTTTCCTCCAAGCTCTTTCTTGGTGTATTTCGGTTCTGTCCGTTTTAGACCACAGCAATTTTTGCACTGTGTAACGTACATCAACATTTTCTTTTCTTTCTTTTTCTTGTTTTTTAAGCAGTCTTTACTATTCTTATTAAAGTATAATGGAGCTACAATGCTATATTTCTCCCAGGTGTACAACACAGTAATCTGATGTTTCTCTGCTTTGCCAAGAAAAACCCAAGATTGGTCCAGCAGCCATGTGTCGCCACGCAGTTACTGGGATGTTACCGATAACCCCATGCTGTTACGTTTCGTTCTTATGACTTACGTGCACTTTCAATTTTTATTTGTTAATGTATTTGTGTAAAATTTGCTTATTCATGTGGCTGTGCTGGGTCTTAGTTGTGAAACGTGGGATCTAGCTTCCGGGCCAGAGCGGAAACGCGGATCCCCTGTGCACTGGGAACATGGAGTCTTAGCAGCTGCACCGCCGTGGAAGTCCCGGCATGCACTTTTCCTTAAAATGTACTCGACTTGTTGGAGCACATTCGTGAAACTCTTTACGGAACAGTTATTCTTCCTGACCTTTGTTTTCGTCTCACACAGATGTCCCACAAGCAAACTTCCGTCGTCTGCCTTTCGACCACTGCAGGTAGGAGCTGGGAGAGCTTCCCCTCGCGTGCGGGTGTTCTGGGGTACTCGCCTGTGCCACAGTGAATCTGATCCCCAGAGATGCCGGGGCGGCTTCTGTCTGCCTCCCCTGCTCAGCTCTCCCTCCCTGGGGCCAGAGAAGGAGCCAGCAGTGGAGAGAGTTGGGTGGCCTTCGGACCAAGCCACTGTCTTTAGCCCGGTGCTCACCTCGCAGGGCGCTGTGCTCTGTCCTCAGGCCGCCCGCGCAGCCCAGAGGGTCCGTGTGGGTGGGCTGAGCCCCGGCCCGGCGTCCCATCTGGGAGGGGGTTTGGCTCTGGGCTCTGGGCTGCTGCGCTCTCCTGTTGGCCCTGACTCGCAGCAGCAGCACCGTTCGAGCCTCCCTGCCCTTTGCTGGGAATGTAGGGAACTGTGGGGCAGGAGGGACACCGCCTCAGAGCCCATCACAGGCCTTTCCCCATGAGGCCGGGGGAGCGGGCAGGGCTGCTGGTCCCCTTGGGCCCGAGTTTCCCCAGGCTTGAGCCGTGGTCAGCTCTGTCTGTACAGGTGTGTCTACACAGCATGCCAGGCTGCCCCGCCCCCAGGTTCTGAACCAGTAGGTCAGGGTGAGCCTTGAGAGCCGGCCAAACCCTCCTGATGACCCCAGCACCACAGTGAGGCTGGTCAACCAGATGGCAGGGGGCAGGGAGGGCCCCCCTGGAAAGTGAGGGCTTCACCTGTCTCACTTGCTGAGGGAGCAGGTGAGGCCCCGGTGTGGGCGGCCGGGGTTCTGTCCGCCGCCAGCAGCCTTGTCATCCGCCTCCTGGGAGTGTGGTCTTGTGACTGGTTTTGTGGAGATCTCTGGCTCCCAGAGCCTCCGTGTCTTGCCCATTCTGTAACTCCTGGGGTGCTGGGGGAGGCCGTGCCCTCGAGGCCCCGCGAGGAGAAGGTGCGTGTCCACGCTCCTGCTGTTGGGAGCTCGCCTCCTGCTCCGGTCAGTCCCAAGCGCCACCTGGGGCTGCAGGAGAGCAGTGGGCCACAGCGGGCAGCCCCCCAGGGTGGTGTCTGGGGAGGCGAGCCCGGTGCTGCCGGGCTCTCCAGGTCGCAGGGCCTGACCCCCACCGCCCAACACGTGGGAGAGAGAGGCACAAACAAGCCAGGTCAGAAGAGCCCTCGAGGGCTCGCGAGGGAACCCCAGGCCAGAGAAAAGGCAGCCCCCCAGGCACCGGGCGCCTCCACCTGTGGGCACCGCTGCTCCTGAGCAGGCTCTCCACGAGGCAGCAGGTGCCCTGCGCCCCCATCTCCCTGTATCGGAGCTTCCGGGTCGTCAGACCTGCCTGCGTCACGGGCCCTTCCCTTGGGAGTATGCAGGAGCAGGGCCCCCCTCGACCACCGCCGCCCCACCGGCGTCTCCAGTCGGGAGAGGCCGGCGCTCAGGAGTGACCCTGCCGCCCCACAGTCTCTCTCTGCAGCCCTTTGCCTACCCGGTGTGCACTCCCGAAGGTGTCGTCTTTGACTTGCTGTGAGTTTTCCCTTGACTTCTAAGCTGACGGATGTGGTGAGGTTGCTGGCACCCAACCTGAAACAGGGCAGCGGGAGGGTGTGGGCTGCAGGCAGGGCCGCGCTGCGGTGCCGCAGCCTCCAGAGCCCTGGGTGGGCCTCTCGGGATGGGAGGGCGGCCCTGCTCTGACCTCTGTGGGACCCCCCGTGTTCTGATCCACGCCCCCAGCTGTTGGGATGCTTGCCTCTGCCTGGGCCCCCGTGTTCTGATCCACGCCCCCAGCTGTTGGGATGCTTGCCTCTGCCTGGGCCCCCGCGTTCTGATCCACGCCCCCAGCTGTTGGGATGCTTGCCTCTGCCTGGGCCCCCGTGTTCTGATCCACGCCCCCAGCTGTTGGGATGCTGGCCTCTGCGGGGCCCCCCGTGTTCTGATCCGCACCCCCAGCTGTTGGGATGCTGGGGAGCGTGTACCTTTCACGTCATGAGGGCGGAGCCGTGGTCGAGGCGCAGGCCTTTCCGGTGCTGCCTGCGGACGCCTCGTGCCCGTCTGTGTTCCGAGGAAGCAGGCCTCTGTTGTTCCTCATGACACTCTCATTTCAGAAAGCGTGGAAAGCACTTCAGAGTGAAGGGAAGATGGGCGCTGTCAGGCTGGGCCCCTTTTTCCTGGAGGTGTTTGTGGGAACCTGGTAGAGGTCACACTGCGAGGGTGGTTCTGGGCCCATTCTTCACGGTCACAGCGGGAGCGCTCTGCTCCTGTCGTTCGGAACTGCGTGGAGGGTGGCTCTGGGCTGGCCCGGCGCCTCCCGAGGAGCTGCAGCAGCGCGCGTGGGGTCGTGCCGTTAGTGGTGCTCATCCACGCTGTGCCCAGCGGCGGGAGAAGCCCCAAGCATTGGCCCTGACTCGCAGCAGCAGCACCGTTCGAGCCTCCCTGCCCTTTGCTGGGAATGTAGGGAACTGTGGGGCAGGAGGGACACCGCCTCAGAGCCCATCACAGGCCTTTCCCCATGAGGCCGGGGGAGCGGGCAGGGCTGCTGGTCCCCTTGGGCCCGAGTTTCCCCAGGCTTGAGCCGTGGTCAGCTCTGTCTGTACAGGTGTGTCTACACAGCATGCCAGGCTGCCCCGCCCCCAGGTTCTGAACCAGTAGGTCAGGGTGAGCCTTGAGAGCCGGCCAAACCCTCCTGATGACCCCAGCACCACAGTGAGGCTGGTCAACCAGATGGCAGGGGGCAGGGAGGGCCCCCCTGGAAAGTGAGGGCTTCACCTGTCTCACTTGCTGAGGGAGCAGGTGAGGCCCCGGTGTGGGCGGCCGGGGTTCTGTCCGCCGCCAGCAGCCTTGTCATCCGCCTCCTGGGAGTGTGGTCTTGTGACTGGTTTTGTGGAGATCTCTGGCTCCCAGAGCCTCCGTGTCTTGCCCATTCTGTAACTCCTGGGGTGCTGGGGGAGGCCGTGCCCTCGAGGCCCCGCGAGGAGAAGGTGCGTGTCCACGCTCCTGCTGTTGGGAGCTCGCCTCCTGCTCCGGTCAGTCCCAAGCGCCACCTGGGGCTGCAGGAGAGCAGTGGGCCACAGCGGGCAGCCCCCCAGGGTGGTGTCTGGGGAGGCGAGCCCGGTGCTGCCGGGCTCTCCAGGTCGCAGGGCCTGACCCCCACCGCCCAACACGTGGGAGAGAGAGGCACAAACAAGCCAGGTCAGAAGAGCCCTCGAGGGCTCGCGATGGGAACCCCAGGCCAGAGAAAAGGCAGCCCCCCAGGCACCGGGCGCCTCCACCTGTGGGCGCCGCTGCTCCTGAGCAGGCTCTCCACGAGGCAGCAGGTGCCCTGCGCCCCCATCTCCCTGTATCGGAGCTTCCGGGTCGTCAGACCTGCCTGCGTCACGGGCCCTTCCCTTGGGAGTATGCAGGAGCAGGGCCCCCCTCGACCACCGCCGCCCCACCGGCGTCTCCAGTCGGGAGAGGCCGGCGCTCAGGAGTGACCCTGCCGCCCCACAGTCTCTCTCTGCAGCCCTTTGCCTACCCGGTGTGCACTCCCGAAGGTGTCGTCTTTGACTTGCTGTGAGTTTTCCCTTGACTTCTAAGCTGACGGATGTGGTGAGGTTGCTGGCACCCAACCTGAAACAGGGCAGCGGGAGGGTGTGGGCTGCAGGCAGGGCCGCGCTGCGGTGCCGCAGCCTCCAGAGCCCTGGGTGGGCCTCTCGGGATGGGAGGGCGGCCCTGCTCTGACCTCTGTGGGAGCCCCCGTGTTCTGATCCACGCCCCCAGCTGTTGGGATGCTTGCCTCTGCCTGGGCCCCCGTGTTCTGATCCACGCCCCCAGCTGTTGGGATGCTTGCCTCTGCCTGGGCCCCCGTGTTCTGATCCACGCCCCCAGCTGTTGGGATGCTTGCCTCTGCCTGGGCCCCCGTGTTCTGATCCACGCCCCCAGCTGTTGGGATGCTTGCCTCTGCCTGGGCCCCCGTGTTCTGATCCACGCCCCCAGCTGTTGGGATGCTTGCCTCTGCCTGGGCCCCCGTGTTCTGATCCACGCCCCCAGCTGTTGGGATGCTTGCCTCTGCCTGGGCCCCCGTGTTCTGATCCACGCCCCCAGCTGTTGGGATGCTTGCCTCTGCCTGGGCCCCCGTGTTCTGATCCACGCCCCCAGCTGTTGGGATGCTTGCCTCTGCCTGGGCCCCCGTGTTCTGATCCACGCCCCCAGCTGTTGGGATGCTTGCCTCTGCCTGGGCCCCCGTGTTCTGATCCACGCCCCCAGCTGTTGGGATGCTTGCCTCTGCCTGGGCCCCCGTGTTCTGATCCACGCCCCCAGCTGTTGGGATGCTTGCCTCTGCCTGGGCCCCCGTGTTCTGATCCACGCCCCCAGCTGTTGGGATGCTTGCCTCTGCCTGGGCCCCCGTGTTCTGATCCACGCCCCCAGCTGTTGGGATGCTTGCCTCTGCCTGGGCCCCCGTGTTCTGATCCACGCCCCCAGCTGTTGGGATGCTTGCCTCTGCCTGGGCCCCCGTGTTCTGATCCACGCCCCCAGCTGTTGGGATGCTTGCCTCTGCCTGGGCCCCCGTGTTCTGATCCACGCCCCCAGCTGTTGGGATGCTTGCCTCTGCCTGGGCCCCCGCGTTCTGATCCACGCCCCCAGCTGTTGGGATGCTTGCCTCTGCCTGGGCCCCCGTGTTCTGATCCACGCCCCCAGCTGTTGGGATGCTGGCCTCTGCGGGGCCCCCCGTGTTCTGATCCGCACCCCCAGCTGTTGGGATGCTGGGGAGCGTGTACCTTTCACGTCATGAGGGCGGAGCCGTGGTCGAGGCGCAGGCCTTTCCGGTGCTGCCTGCGGACGCCTCGTGCCCGTCTGTGTTCCGAGGAAGCAGGCCTCTGTTGTTCCTCATGACACTCTCATTTCAGAAAGCGTGGAAAGCACTTCAGAGTGAAGGGAAGATGGGCGCTGTCAGGCTGGGCCCCTTTTTCCTGGAGGTGTTTGTGGGAACCTGGTAGAGGTCACACTGCGAGGGTGGTTCTGGGCCCATTCTTCACGGTCACAGCGGGAGCGCTCTGCTCCTGTCGTTCGGAACTGCGTGGAGGGTGGCTCTGGGCTGGCCCGGCGCCTCCCGAGGAGCTGCAGCAGCGCGCGTGGGGTCGTGCCGTTAGTGGTGCTCATCCACGCTGTGCCCAGCGGCGGGAGAAGCCCCAAGCAGCCACTGACGCCTGCGCAGCCAGAAACACTCCTTCCCGTGATGAGGCGGAGACTGGGGGCGGAGCGGCTCCCAGCCCCCGGGCAGCCGCCCCCCATCCCAGCCCCCACTCCGGCCCCTCGCCGTCTGACACACTGCGTCTCTTCCTCCAGGAACATTGTTCCTTGGCTTAAGAAGTACGGGACCAACCCCAGCAACGGGGAGGTAGGTGGCCGTGCAGGAGCCTCGGTAAGGTCGGCGAACGCTCTAGTGTCGCACGCGCGCAGCCCCTCCCCCACGCCCGTCCTTCGCGGAGTGTGCCCCTCACGTGCCCATCTGTGGGTCACACGGTGGCAGCCTCCTGTGGAGGCACCGCGGGCCTTGGCAGCCCCTGCTGTTAGGGGGCTGGCCCGGCGCACGCACAGTGGCCCCCAGCCTGCCAGCCCTGGGGCTGCACTCTCGGCCTGGCCGCTCCTGGCACGTTGCCCTGGAGGAGTCGAAGCGCTCCAGCCCCTGCTGGTGGGCGTGAAGGGGATTCGGGGCCTCGGAGGTGCGGGGCGTCCCACTGCTCTGGGCGGTGCTCCTCACGGGCTCTGCGGGAGCTGGCTTCCCGCTGCTGCCGTGCCGGAGAAAACTCGGGACCGGTCCCTCCCACCGCAGCCCTGCACGCCTGCCACAGGCCTGGGCTCGGTTCCGCTCCGCAGGCTGCTCTCCGTTCCCTCGTGGCCTGTCTGCAGTTCACTTTCGGGGGTGTTAGCGCTGCGGTACGGGGCCGGCTCTGTAGCGGAGCAGGACCAGGGGCCAGGGTGCTGCCCCAGAGGAGGACGGGGCCCTGGGGGTGTCGGAGAGCAGCGCCAGTGCCGCGGAGACCCGGGGGCGGGCGAGGCGGGGCGGACGGGCTGGGTCACACCTGCCCGAGCGGCCTTGGCCTTGTTCTGGGCGGAAGTTAAGCCGGAGAGAGCTGCTGCTCACCGCACTGGCCTGGCGGCCTCAGCACCGCTTCAGGCTGGTTACGTATTTTTACTAATTTCATTTCTTCCAGAAACTGGATGGGAGGTCCCTGATCAAGTTGAACTTTGCGAAGAACAGTGAAGGTGAGTAATCCTTTCCAGCTGGCTCGAGTTACCTGCGGCCCCACTTCTCACCAGGTTCTTACCTTCTGAGCAGGCCCGACGCTTGCTTTCAATTTATCAAAAATGTGATACTGCCTTCCTAGAGGCACAGGTAGTTTAAAGCCAGGAACAGATAAAGATAAACTCAGACGCCCGACAGCGGCCGGAGGGAAGCCGGGGCTGGAGATGGGTGGCACATGAACTCGACTCTCTCGACCCTGAAGTCATCAGTTAAGATACAAGGCCAGGAGGGCGCTCTCTAGATCGAGGGTGGTAAAAACTTTGAAAAGGCACAGCTGCGGGGTGAGCCCTCACTGTGGGGCGGTTGGGCTGTGTGGGCTAGCTGCGCCCCTGGGGGCACACGCCCTGCCCCGCTGTGGCTCTGGCCCAGGTGTCACTGGAGACGGAGCTGCTCAGGCTGAGGCCCGGGTGGGCGGCTGGGCATGGGGCGGGGGCTCTTGAGCTCCTTCCTCTCAGCTCAGCGTTGGTGTGCGCCCGGCCCAGTCCTGGGGCCCTGCGCTGCACCCCTGCATGCCCTCCACTGTTCTTGCTGGCTGGACGCCTGTGTTGAGGCAGCCTCCATGAGCACTGACCTGTTCTCAGTTCCCTGTGGGCCTGGGCGTGTGCAGGTGCCCTGGGGGAGGGCTGGGTCAGGGTTTGCTGGCGGGTGGGCTCCGGGAATGCGTGGAGGCAGCCAGCCCCCAGCAGCTGCAGAGGGCAGTGAGGAGCCAGCCGGCCTTGGTGGCCCAGACAGTCGGGGCGCTGGGGAGCTCCTCGCTCCGAGAGCGGCTCCTTCACAGGCGTTCACTGCGTGCCTGCCTGCCGCGTGCAGACAGCATGGGCCAAGCCTCTCCGGTGATTGGGGGGGGGGTTTGGAAATGAGGTCACTGCAGTGGGTCAGACACACCTGTCCTGGGGTTAGAGGTGAAGTGGGCCAAAGGAGAGGGGCTGGGGGCCGGCTGATGGGATTTGGGGGGGGTCTGCAGACAGGTGGGACGTGCCCTGTGGGGAGAGCACTCCAGGCAGAGGCCCAGCTCTGACAGGCACCGCTTGCACGGTGTGAGTGGAGCAGGGGCACGGGCTGTGGTCTGGGGCCAGCTGAGACGGGGAGCCCAGCAGTGTCTCGGGCTCAGATTCGAGCAAGGAAGACCTGACCCAGCTTGATTTCTGTAAGTTACTTATTTGGTTGCGCCGTGTCTTGGTTGGAGCATGTGGCATCTAGCTCCTGGATCAGGGATTGAACTTACTCACTGAACCCCTGGGAAACCTCCCTCAACTGCGCCTTTTTAGATTTCCCATCACCCCTGGTCTAGAGAGCGCCCTCTTGTGTCTGAGCTGATATTTCAGGGTCCAGAGAGGCGAGTTCCTGTGCGTCTGTCTCCAGCCCCGGCTTCCCTCTGCTGCTGCCGGGTGTGAGTTTATCTGTGCTCCCCCTCCGCCATGTCAGTGCCTTCGTGCTGGTTCACGCTTAGGTATTTGAGTGTGTCTCTAAAAGCTACAGACTTAAGAAACGAGACCCTTCTCGTCATATCTAGAAAGTTAATATGAATTCTTTGGTGTCGAATATCCAGCTGGTGGTCCAGCTTCCAGAATGCTCTTGTAATTATTTTTTGCAGTTTTGAGGTCAGGGTTTTTAGAGCTCCTACAACCCCAGGTCTCTCATCTCTGCGTGTCCCCTTTGCTGCAGCATCCTTGTGGGGACTGACTTGCGCCGGCTCCCCGGCTGTCCTGAGGGGTGGGAACTGGGCCTAGTCTTCAGGGGAGGATTTCCTACCCGCCCATTCAAGTTCTTTAAACTTGGAGGCTGCAGGGTGCTAATAGGCCTGTGGTTCTTGGTTCGTGGTGCCAAGAGCATTCTCTCCTTTAGTCCTCTCAGGAGACTCTGGGAGGCAGAACAGTGGTGCTCTTACACAGGTGGGCCACGGAGAGGTGAAGTAACTTGCCCAAGTATGAACAGCTGCGAGGAGGTAGAGGCGTTCTCTCTAGTTCACTCCCCAGTACTTTTGAATTAGTCCAGGATGCCTTCCTGACCCCACCCTGGGGGAAAGTTCTGTCTCACCTGCATCCATGCTGCCTCTGGTGCCCCAAGCTCCAGGCAGACTGGCTGCCGCACAGCAGCCACGGGGCCCTCCCTCTCCTGCCCTTAGACAGCCCTTCCTGTTCCCTTCTGCCGGAGCCCGCCCACCCTCCGTGGATCAGCCCAGAGACGCCCACAGCATGACCTCCAAGACAATTTTCCATCTGCCTGCTTCTTGTCCCGGACCCCCTGGCCCAGGCCCAGCCCTGCCCTGGTCCTTGAACCCTGCCTCTCGCCACATCAGCACCCACGTGGGCGGCGCAGTGTTCTTGACGGGCCTGTCCACGTCCACTAACCCAACAGCCAGGCAACCACCTAGCAGAGGCCAGAGTGCTCTGCAAGCTGCGAAGTACTCATCTTCCCCGACGCCATCCCCAGCCCCAGACCCCGAGGCTTCACGCAGGCTGGTTAACTCCTCCCTGGGCCCCTCCTCAACATCCCTCCATCCCTCCCTTCTGGGTCCAGCATCCGTCCACACGGCTCACCCCATGTCTTCTCACCCACCACCTGGCCCTCCCTCCACGGGGTCTCAGATACCACATCCTCCCTGGCCGGGCTGGAGGCGCCCGTGGCCCCATGGGCTCCAGAGCAAGGCATGTTTACGCTGCGCTGTTTTGAGCGGCCACGGTAGCTTACGTTTTGACTGCTGTCTCCTCTAACAGTGGGTAAACCCACAATCGCTTCACACCCTGCCCACATTTGCGTTGCTCACAAAGTGTCTGTTGAATGAATGAGTGGAAGTTGTTCTTAGAGGCCCCCAGCGGTCTAAGCAGGTGTGATGCACCAGGCGTGGCCAGCTGCTTCACGTCTGTCAACTTAAATGCAGGCTGTGTCTTCAACTACATATCCCTACTGACCTTTTCACCTGCCCAAGACTGTGTGCACACATCTTTCTCTACTTTTTCCAAGTTAACTTCACCTTCATTTTCCCTTTATTCCAGTTTTGTTGTTAAATAATTTTCACTTTGTTATGCCACGTGCGGCTTTGTAAACCACTTCAAATTTTTCCCCTAGGGAAAAATTTTATATATAAAAGTATATTTGTATAATTTGTATATTTTGGATGACACAGTTAGATAGCATCACTGACTCAATAGACATGAACTTGAGCAAACTCCAGGACAGAGTGGAGGACAGGGAAACCTGGTGTGCTGCAGTCCATAGGGTCACAAAGAGTTGGACATGACTTAGTGACTGAACTACAGTATTTTGTATAACTTACACACACACACACACACACACACACACACACACACACACACACACATATATGAGCTTCCCTGGTGGATCAGTGGTAAAGAATCCACCTGCTTATGCAAGAGGTACAGGAGAGTGGGTTTCATCACTGGGCCAGGAAGATCCTCTGGAGAAACGGAGAAGGAAATAGCAACCCACTTCGGAATTCTTGCCAGGGAGATCCCATGGACAGAGGAGCCTGGTGGGCCCCAGTCCATGCGGTTGCAAGAGCTGGACATCACTCAGTGACTAAATAACTATATATATATATCAGTTCAGTTCAGTTCAGTTCAGTCGCTCAGTCGTGTCCAACTCTTTGTGTCCCATGAATTTCAGCACAGCAGGCCTCCCTGTCCATCACCAACTCCCGGAGTTAATGCAAACTCACATCCATCGAGTCGGTGATGCCATCCAGCCATCTCATCCTCTGTTGTCCCCTTCTCCTCCTGCCCCCAAACCCTCCCAGCATCAGAGTCTTTTCCAATGAGTCAACTCTTCGCATGAGGTGGCCAAAGTACTGGAGTTTCAGCTTTAGCATGGTTCCTTCCAAAGAACACCAAGGGCTGATCTCCTTTAGAATGGACTGGTTGGATCTCCTTGCAGTCCAAGGGACTCTCAAGAGTCTTCTCCAACACCACAGTTCAAAAGCATAAATTCTTCGGCGCTCAGCCTTCTTCACAGTCCAACTCTCATATCCATACATGACCACAGGAAAAACCATAGCCTTGACTAGATGGACCTTAGTCGGCAAAGTAATGTCTCTCCTTTTGAAAATGCTATCAAGGTTGGTCATAACTTTCCTTCCAAGGAGTAAGTGTCTTTTGCATGGCTGCAGTCACCATCTGCAGTGATTTTGGAGCCCCAAAAATAAAGTCTAACACTGTTTCCCCATCTATTTCCCATGAAGTGATGGGACCAGATGCCATGATCTTCGTTTTCTGAATGTTGAGCTTTAAGCAACACACACACACATATATATGTATATGGACTAAATCAGTTTTAAAATCTTTTAAAGCAGTAGACCTCCTTTTTCAAGCTAATTGCTGTGTGGAACCTCAATATTTAAAACCACTAGAGGGAGAATTTCCCTGGTTGTCCAGTGGTTAAGACACTGTGCTTATAATGCAGAGCACATTTTGATCCCTGGCTGAGGAACTAAGATTCCACATGCCCAGCAGTGTGGTCAAAAAAAAAAAGTCACTCCTCTCCCCACACCCCAACAACCCCCACCTCCCAAAAGAGAAAGATTAGAAGCTGAACTGCTTTGTGGCTGGAGGCAGGGCTGGGAAGCCCGAGGCTCCAAGGACCAAAGTTTGGGAACTACTCATTAGAGACTCTTTATGGCCCCTTCCAGACCTAAACCTCACAGACTTGTAGCTGCCAGCATGCTGGCGTGCCCATTACACAGATGAGGAAGGGAGAGCTGTCAGTGCCTCAGAGGAGTGGCCTCTGCTTCTCTTTGAGGCACTTCAGCCTCCTTTAGCTCCCGCTGGTCCCCGGCATAGCCTTTATGTCCCTCGGTGCAGAGGGTGCCCAGCTTAACCAGGTCAGGCAAACAGTGGGCACTCAATCAGTGCCTGCGCAAGGAGGGCTTCTCACTGTGTGGGTCCAGGCCTGAGAGCTGGGCATGGCCAAGAAAAGCAGGAGTGGCAGCCTGGAGGCCCAGGGCTGGGGGAGGAGGGCTGCAGGTCCCCAGGGTCAGCACGCAGGCAGGACAGCGGCGCTTTTCTCTCAAGTCCACCTTGGCAACACCTGGACATTCCATTCTTTTTCACATTGAGGACTTTTCTTCAGGAACACAATTTAACTGAAAAGGTTCACACATTTTAATTGCCCAGGGACAGTGCTCTGAAAATTCTATAACATGTGCTCATTAAATAAAATTAGCACAGAGGAGCTGCCCAGGATATGTCACGCATTAAAAGGTGACTCTGTAGAATAGAATGCATTATGAATTATTGCCTTGTGTATTTTTGTTACATTAGTTTTTAATGCAAATACAGCTACTCATCTGCCTACCTGGAGATTTGACTTTTTAAATGCTTGAAAAAAATATATTTAACTTTTACGTGGACAGTCATCATCAAGTCTTTGCCAGGCTGCATCCTCCAGAATGCTCAGTGTCCACTCCTGCCCCTCACAGCAAGGGACAGAGGTGCCTTCTGCAGGCTGAAGAGTTAAGGGAGCTGGGGCAGGCTGGGAATTGGCTGTGTCCCCTTGCTCTGCCTGTCCTCTCTGTGGCCCAGGGCTGGCAGGCAGAGGCATGACCTGGCATGAAACTTTGGCCCCTGCCACCACCTGGGTCCTTTCTCCCTTTGGCCTCCCCTTCCTGGAGGATGTGGCCTGGGTGTGTAGAGGTCAGGTGTGGAGAATCCTGACCCAGGCATATCTCCTCCTCCAGGGCCCATCTTGCATTTGTGTTTCATCCACATGATGAAACAAGATACTCATCCAAGGATAAGTATCTACTCGTCCTTCTTTCTGTCCCCCTCACCCATCCAGCCGCTCAGTCATAGCCTTTTCCCACACATTCCTTCCACCCAGCCACGTGTCCCTTCAGCCTTCCTTTCACTGACCCCAGCCTCTGTCATCCAGTCACGCATCTTTCCCCTCACTCATTCGTCAGGCACTTGTTTTCCAGTCCATCTCTCCATGCATCCTGTCCCTCACCCATGCAAACCTTCAGTCCTGGCCCTGTCACCTCTTGGCTGGATTACTGGCTCTGAAGTGGCTCCCCATATCCACTCTCCTCCTACCTCTCCAGCCTCCACAGCTGCAGCCAGGACATTATTTCAGAAAGCATCACGCCCTGCCAGCCAGTTGTTCCCATCCATGGCCAAGAGCCAAAGCCTCCCTGGAGTATGACCTGAACTCCTCTCCACTGAATTCCGCTGTGCCTCTTGCCCTCTGTGCCCTAGACACAGTATCTCTGTCAGCCTTTGGACTCCCCTGCTCCCTCTTGCCAGAGGATTTCTGCACATGCTGCCCCTCTTCTTGGAAGGCCCTACTCTCTCTCGTTCTCATGCCCACTCTTAATTATCCCCCAGATTATGGCTTAACTGTTGTTCTGGCAGGGGCCCTTTCCTGACTGGGCCGTGGCCCATGGGTCCTTCGTTCAGCGTGCTAGCGATGGCTGCAGATTCCTCCTTGCTCTGTGACTATCTGATCAACAGTCATGCCGTGTCCCTCTCTTGAGACTCCTAGGACGCTGTTGATCTTGTTCACATATGCTCTCAGTGCCTAGCACAGATCTTGCACATAAGATGCTCAGTGGGTGTTTTCTGGACATACAAGTAAATGAGTGAATGAGCAAATCAGTGCCAGGCCCAGGGAATGTAAGTGTGGGGTTCTGGGGACAAAGACGTGAGAACGAACTTTGCCTGCCTGCCCAGGGCATCAGTCCCAGGACAGGAGGGAAATGTGGGGGCCCAAGACAGCAGTGGGGCCCTCCTGGGTGCCCAGGATGGATAAGGCCCCTTGAGATGCAGGGTCAGAGAAGCGTCCTCCCCTCTGTGGAGTGATTCCCCACTGCCAGCCCACCCTGGCCGTACCCTTTATGACCCCGAGTCATTCTCAGAGCACTTGATTCTCTGGCCACCACTGTTGGGCCATCAGCTTCTCCCTAAAGCAGGGGCTGCATCTACCAGATGCCCGGGGCAGTGGCTACCCTCAGTCAGACCAGATACAGTTGGCTAGGAGCCTCCACCGCAGCTCCAGCTCAGAATGAGCCATGGAACCATGTCGGCTCCATCTCCCTGGGGGTTTATTAAAGATCCTTCCTCTGCGCTAAGCGGCATTCATGTGAGAATCAACTGTAATGAGTTGCTGTAAGGATCTGACGTTGCAGCTGGGATTTCCTGGCTTAGAGAAAACCGATATTTCTTCAAGGAGAGCTGATGGGCAGGGGCCCAGGGGGCAGAGAGGGTGGGGCTCTGGATCTTGGCCTGTATTCATCCGGTAAAGGCAGGCAGACCTCCTTCAAGGTAAGCCTGCAGTGCTCGGTGGGAGGGAGGCTCACGTGGGCCCGAAGGGGTCCTGGCCTCCTGGTTCTTCATGTAGCCCGCTCTTCATTCCACCCTCTCCCCATGGGTCCCTGGATGCCAAGCAGTCATCAGAGAATGCCTCTAAGCAGGTACCAACATAAAAAGCAGAGTGCCAGAGTGCATGGGAGACAGTGTAGGCCCCACCTGCAACAGAGGCCTGACCCATCCCCTGACATGCCCATCCCTGCACACGCGGTTCTATCTCATGTGGTGAGAGTCTCAGTGAGGAAGGCACTGGCACCTCCTTTCCAGTCCAGGTCGGCCGTGGAGACTGTTTGGCTGCTTGACCATCACTAGGGGCCAGGTACACAGATGTGGGCAGGTGGGACGCGAGGAACCATACTGAACCTGTCCTTGTTCACCTTGCTCCCGACTCATGCAAAATAGCTGCAGCCAGGAAAGAATGAGGACACGGCACTACCCCATTTCCTTTCCTCCTCCTCCAAATGGCAAGGAGAAAGGACAAAAATAGCACCCTGCTGAGCCATTTGCGGTCTGAGGGCATTTTCTGTTTGAAGTGCCATCGGCTGTCTCCTCACCTTTAGCCCCGTGATGCACTCAGTGCACAGAGGGAAACATGCCTCAGAGCAAAGTCTCAGATCAGAGCACCCTGTCCAGCCCCCAGAAATGTTCAAGAAATGACCGGGGACAGTCAATGCCATTCCCACGAACACTGCTGAGAGGGCCAACTTCAGTGGGTGTTTTCTAGGTGCCTGGCCTCTTTCTGTGGATTACTCCTCTGGTCCTGCGTGGGCACTGGTGTCACCCAGATGATAACAGATACGAGAACTTGTCTGTGGGCGGTGGGAAGTGATGGGTCAGGACTGGAATGCAAGCACTTGGACTCGTGGAAAATGAGCAGCACAGTCCTTATGAAGGGCGAGAGAATGAGACATAGACTGTGACTTCTGGGTGGCTGGAGCTCCGTGAGGCCCAGAAACAGGAAGATTGGTTGGCATTCAAATACTGGCTTGCCTGAGAACCAGCTTAGCTGAATAGTAAGGGATGTTCGAATGTCAGAGGAAGAACTCAGTTCAGTTCAGTCACTCAGTCGTGTCCGATGTTTGCAACCCCATGAACTGCAGCACGTTAGGCCTCGCTGTCAATCACCAACTCCCGGAGTTCACCCAAACCCATGTCTATCGAGTCGGTGATGCCATCCAGCCATCTCATCCTCTGTTGTCCCCTTCTCCTCCTGCCCCAAATCCCTCCCAGCCTCAGAGTCTTTTCCAATGAGTCAACTCTTCCCATGAGGTCCGGTTTCATGACCTCAAAGTCGACATCGTAGTAAGGAAGGTTTCTTTAGGGTCCCGACTAGAGGAAGTCTTACCTGACCAACCTAGAGGAACTTCAGGTTCCCTGAGAGTTCTCAGAAGAGGTTGTGGTGTCAAGTTTTCGTAGTTAAGAAGTCACGAGTCGGAAGGAGTGTCAGGTTGAGAGTGTAGGTCACATGACCACAGGAAAAACCATAGCCTTGACTAGATGGACCTTAATCGGCAAAGTAATGTCTCTGCTTTTGAATATGCTATCTAGGTTGATCAAACTTTTCTTCCAGGGAGTAAGCATCTTTTAACTTCATGGCTGCAGTCACCATCTGCAGTGATTTTGGAGCCGAAAAAAAATAGTCTGACACTGTTTCCACTGTTTCCCTATCTATTTCCCATGAAGTGATGGGACCAGATGCCATGATCTTCATTTTCTGAATGTTGAGCTTTAAGCCAACTTTTCCACTCTCCTCTTTCAATTTCATCAAGAGGCTCTTTAGTTCCTCTTCACTTTCTGCCATAATGGTGGTATCATCTGCATATCTGAGGTTATTGATATTTCTCCTGGCAATCTTGATTCCAGCCTGTGTTTCTTCCAGTCCAGCGTTTCTCATGATGCAGTCTGCATATAAGTTAAATAAGCAAGGTGACAATATACAGCCTTGACGTACTCCTTTTCCTATTTGGAACCAGTCTGTTGTTCCATGTCGTGGTTGGAAAAGTGGTAACACTTTCTCCTGAGCTGTTGGCAGCCTTTCTCAGGTTTGTTTTCTCTTTTCCACCGTAATGGGCAGCTCCTTTAAGAGAGCTTGTATAGATCCTGAGTGGCCACACGTGTGTGTGTGCTTAGTTGCTCAATCGTGTCTGACTCTTTGCGACACCATGAACTGCAGCCCGCCAGGCTCCTCTGTCCCTGGGATTCTCCAGGCAAGGAAACTAGAGTGGGTTACCATGCTCTCCTCTAGGGGATCTTCCCAACCCAGGGATCGAACCCTGGTCTTCTGCACTGAGGGCAGATTCTTTACCAGCTGAGCCACCAGGGAGGCCCAAGAATATTGGAAGGGTAGCCTATCCCTTCTTCAGGGTATCTTCCTGACCCAGGGATCGCACTATGATCTGCACTGCAGGTGGATTCTGTACCAACTGAACTGCAGGGAAGCCTGGCTGACCACAGCCTCCTCCCTTATCAGCACTGGGTGTCCAGCTGGACACACTCCAGAGGTGCCCTGTGCACAGCTGGCCTTCACGCCTGAGGAGCCCTCTGGCGGGCTGGTCACTTCCGAGCTGGAGGGAGCAGAACGCATTGGGCGTGGGTGAGCTGGTGAACGGTGGGGCCCCCAAAACTCTCTCCTCTAACCACAAAAACAGAAGCAGCCCGATGTGGCTGGGATAGTTCAGCCCGGGGAGAGGAAACGATGGAATGGAAAACCACTAGTACATTCCAGAAATGGCTTCACCCAGGGTGCTGACGCAGGGACGAGACTCACAGGGCCTGCCTCTCGAGGGCCACTTGGTGGAGGTGTGGCTCAGCAAGACCTGAGCAAGGGCCCACTGCTGCTGAGCACCCAGCAGCCCCTTCCACGGTCTCTGCTCACCAGCAGTTAAGCCTTAGCCCAGAGAAGACTGGACTGGGTAATCCATCCTGCACTTAGAGCACCTTCCCTGAAAATGCTGGAGAAGGAAAAGCAGCCCACTCCGGTCCTCTTGCCTGGAAAATCCCTTGGATGGAGAAGCCTAGGAGGCTACAGCCCATGGGGGTCACAGAGTTGGACCCGACTGAGTGACTTCACTGCACTTTTCTGAGAACACCAAAGCCACCAACAAGCGGACTGTTTCCCCTTGAAGCCTCATCCCAGCGAAGGAGGTTTGTCATCCTTCATAAGGAAAAGGTGGGGATCGGCAGTTGCAAACGCTGGACCTGTTTGCTTGTGATCTTAAACTTTCCTGAAGCCCTTATGTAAGACAAAGGGAAGCTTCTCACTGCTTTGGAGTTTTTAAGAGATGCCTGCAAAGCATGGGGAATAGAAAAGATGATACTTTCCTTTTTCCTGCTGTGCTGCAAAGGTATCTTAAAACAAGTCAGCATCTCCAGCCAAGCCCTTGCCTCTGTCCACATGGGCAGCAGTAATCAATATCGTATTACAAAAGCACTTGACCTCATTTATTCCCATGGATGCTTGGGGAATCCTTAATATTCAGAGCTTTTAAAATGTGTGCCTGGCGTATTTAATGAGAAATTCCTTGGTGGGTTCGGCTCCCGGTGACATTTAGAAAGCCTGGCTCTCCACACTTCCTGTGGGGCTGCCCCCCCGGCTAGGGAAGGAATCTGGGCTCTGGGGTGGGGGCTGTTTGATGGAGTGGGGCAGAAGGGGTCATGTAGAAACTGGGGACAATGGTGAGATGATAGCATGACACACACCTAATGCTCAGTGAAAGGCAAGTGTTCTTTATCATTATGAGGATCTGCAGTACTGTTTTTCCTCCTTAGTTTGGGGTCTCACGGATGCTGAGAGAACGGCTGCACTGTGAGCCGACTCATGGCTGGATGATAGACAAAATAGGCCCTTCCACCTGGTGTGACTTTCTCAATCCATGGGGCACAGAGTTGGGAGGGAGAGAGAGGCCCCCGGGAACTTCCCCGGGACTGATCTAAGAGGCGGACGAAGCCGAGGCGCCTCCTTCCAGCTCGAGGCCTCGCGCTGCCTGAGCAGGCCTCCTCTGCCAGCCTCGTCTGGGCCGGGGCTGTGCTCCCTGGGACTCCCGCTGACACAGACAGCTTTGTCCCCGAGTCCCGCGGGCGCCCTTGATGCCCTGAGCCGGGTCTGGCTGTCCTCACCAGCTCCTGCAACCGTGGGACTGGCTGGTGAGGGACGGGAGGCCGTGACGCTGGCAACCACAGGCGTTTGCAGGATGCGGCTGCCTCCTGCCAGCGGTGAGGCTCAGCCGTTTACTTTGTGAGTCCCTTCATGTTCTCTTTCAGGATGCTCAGAGTTTCACCTTCTCCTCTCTGGGAAAACCTCTGCCAGATTTACTTTCTCTTCAGTTACGACCCTTGTGTCACATCAGAGCTTGAGGGAAGAGCGGGCTATTTATTTAAGATGATGGCTGTCAGGTCCTTGTGGATCTGGGGAGAAGGGGAGACCGGGTGGCTGCCACCTGCCTTTGCGGCCCAGTTGGAAACCCCGGCACCGCGCGGAGTTTCTCTCTGGTCACACTGGCCTTTCTGCTGGCTTTGTTGTCCACCAGGGGCCCGGGCTGAGAGGGGCTCCCTCCACCTTGTCCACAGCCCTCTTCGGTCATAGTTTACAGTTGCCATGGTGACTTCCGAGGATGCGCCCCTTGATGGCTCCCAGCAGTAGCAATCTCTCTAAAGCCATCACACCTACGACCTTGGTTGTCTTTCTCTCATTATTAATTGAAATATTGAGACTCAGTTCTCTGGGTGGGCACCAGGCAGCAATTTGCCACATCCAGCTGGCTCTCTGTAGGGGCCAGGGTGGCTCTTCTCTGAACTGGAGCCTGGAGGCTAATTAGAGGTTCACACACCACGGAGCTGATCCCCAGGTCCCTGCAAAGGGGAACCTCTTGCCAACATACAAGCCAGTCAGTTGCAAACTATTCTGTTGAGGCCACACTTGGCTTCACTGTGGCAACCTTCCAGTGGAAGGATTTGTCTGGAAGATACTGTTTTGTTTTCTCTCTTTTTTTTTTTCTTCTAGAAATGGCAAGAGCAGCAAAGTGTTCTTGAAAAATAGGTCAGTATTCAAATTAATTAGGAGTCAGATTTATGAACATGGCTAAGGACCTCAATCTCCTGGCTCTGTTGTGCTAATCCAGCCCATGTTATTTTTAGGCACAAATATCAAAATGTCTCTTGACAAATGAGACATGAAATGAATGAGTTTTTGAACATAAACTTTTAGTGCAACTACGTATTTGGCTATGTTGGGCATGTATAGGGCACAGGAAGGCTTTTCTGGCCTGGCTGTGCGAAAGCTGAAAACAAAGCTTTGAGAAAGTCTCCTCATCCCTTTCCTGGCGTTAGCAAAGAGGCTTGCTTTAAAAACTGACAGTCTTGTCTGGGGCTTCTGATTTTCTCCCAGGAGCAACTGCTTAACAGGTGACTGGGGAGCTGGGCTGGGACCATCTCAGGTTGTCAATCTGAAATAGCCAGTGTATCCATTCAGCTCAGGGGTTAGATGACCTCTTTAATTAGGAACTCGGGTCTGGGTTTGTCCTGGTGTTGGGCTGGGGCAGAATGCGTCTTTCTCCCTTGAGAGCTGGCTGTTTGCCTCTGTCACTACAGATCCACCCTTCACCTTTCCCCACTCTGCTCTGAGCCCCGAGAAGCTGGCCTGTACAGGCTGCATCACCTGGGTGCCCTTGTCCTCAGCTCCCAGGAGGGTTTGGTCACTGGGAGACCCTGACAGGGGACTGGAGGTCAGCAGGAGAGGGGGGTCTTGCCAGGCCACCGAGGGTTAGCACGTCCCTCTCCCAAGGCCTCAGCTCTTCTGGTCTCTGTCTACCTGACCTCTCTGGATTCTGCTAGTTGCCCCTCCCCTTGCCCCTTCCAGGCCCAAGGTGCTAACGATTCCCACTGCTATGAGCCGGGGGCCAGTTCTCATCCTTGGCTGTCGTAACCTTGTTCACACCTTTAAAAAATACTCTCACTGTCTCATCCTCCAAGACTCTGCTCGAACTAGATGTGTATAAGAGACAGCCCCTGCGCCCTCTCACTAGGGAAGTACCACTGCCCGGTGCTCTTTACTGTGTTCACCAACAGCAGCCACATCGTGGCCATCAAGACCACCGGCAACGTCTACGCCCACGAGGTGGGTGGTCCCGAGTCCTGGTGGGGACACCGCGGGGAGGTGGGCCTGGATCCCCGGAGGTCATGGCCAAGCCAAAGGACGGTGGCCTGCCTGTGGCCTTCAGGCCTGGACCAGGCAGCTCTACTCCCTGAGCGGGTCCTAGTTCCCGGGCCCCACGGGCCCGCTAAGACCCTTGAGGGAGCCCAGCTCCAGGCCCTGCCCGGGGAGCGTAGGGCTGGGGTTTCTGCTCTGGGCCAGGCCGCCTGTGGCAGGCTGGGTTTTCACGCCCACCCCTGGAGCTTGGCCCCTCGGGGCTCTGGGGTCATGGCTTGGGATTGGGTGGAGGTGGGCAGCTGGTTGGGAGCAAGACATGAGGGACCCGCCTGGGGCCTAGGAAGGGTCCGCCCCCTTGGGGCGCACTCTGGTCCCCTCCTTTGCCTTCCCCCTCCCAGGGGGCTCTGGGCTGTGGGCTGCCGGGAGGCACTGTGACCGTGCCCTTCCTCCTGGCTGTAGGCGGTGGAGCAGCTGAACATCAAGGCCAAGAACTTCCGAGACCTGCTGACAGACGAGCCCTTCTGCCGGCAGGACATCATCACCCTGCAGGTGGTCACCCTCCTGGCTCCCTGCCTGCACAGCCTGGCAGAGCCCCTCCCACCTCGGGCCACCCCGGGCCTCTGCACAGGCCGCCGCCGCAGTCTGGGGCTCCCGGCTCCCCGCGGGGGCTGCCCCCACCTCGTCTCTGCCCCCAGAGTGCCTCCAGGTCAAGGCTGCCCCGTTTCAGGCCTGAGGGCCGGGACAGGTGCCCAGGATCCGGGGCGAGCCTAGAACACGGCTGTAGGTGTCCCGAGAGCCCCGAGTGGGCTCATGAGTCTCGGCCGCAGAAAATCGGGGGCCCGGGTCCTCCTGTGGCCGTCCCGTTA
>SJYC01124317.1:0-29949 GCA_006408675.1 Madoqua kirkii | reverse complement strand
CCCCCCCCCCCCCCCCCAAGAGCCACAGAGCCCATCCCTCCCACCTCGCCCCCTGCAGCCCTCCCCCCTGGACACATCCCCTCGGCTTCCAGAAGCGCCACGCGCTCAGGACAGCCGCCTCCCAGGACCACGCCCATTCTTGCTGGGAGGCCCACAGCCTCCCTGCAGCCCTCGCATGTGCTCAGCACTGAGCTGCTGGATTAGCACAGCTGCCCCCAGCCAGGCTCTGTGCCCATTTCTGTCTGGTCTCTCCTCACCTGAAGCCTCGGCCCTTGCTTCCAGAAGGTACTGTAGCTCTTCCAGTCTCTGCTGCTGGGCCTGGGACCACAGGTCCACATGCACGGCAGCGCCTCCCCAGCTCGAGGCCCGCTGGGACTCCCCTGGGGCCTGCGACTGTCCACAGGGACGGTCTTGCCCCACGCCTGCGGCCAGGCCACCCTCCCCCGTGTCTTCAGGACCAGGCGCCAGCTCCTCCTCAGCTGGGAACTGCTGGGTGGCTCACTTAGTCCTTGGGAGCCGGGGTCATGGGTGGGAGGTGTGTGGGGTGCTCGCTTGAGGCTCCTGGAGCGGGGCGCCCTGCCCACAGCAGCTCTCGAGGCGTCCACCGTGGGCCCCCGCTGCCCTGCCAGACCACCAGACTGTCAGTGCTATGGACCAGGACACAGTGAGCGTTGCAAGCTTTATTTTGGAAGTTCAGAGCACGGAGGGCCAGACACGGGCGGTCTTGCTTGGGAAACGTGCCTTTGGGCTGGCCTGGGCATCTGTCCGTCCATCCAGCAGCCGGGCCCCCCTGCCCTGACGGAAGGCCAGCCACCCCAGGCTGAGGACCCGCAGCTCCACAGAGGGGACACCCACCCGGAGCCTCTGACGAGGGAGGGTTTGTGTCTGAGCTGAAATTGTGCTTCTCCAGATGTTAAACATACTCAGGTTGTGTAAGTCCCTCCTGAGGGCATCAGGTAAAGGAAAGGACCTGTGAAACAATTCCCATTTCCGATCCCTCCTAAAAGCTGACGGATGCCATCAAGAATAAGCATTACGTATAAAAATACTATACATATATGCTTATGGATGTACGTGTAGGTATGAACCAGCCAGAGCTAAACACGTTTCTAAAGGAAGCGTGCAGAGAACTCCGCGTAGTGGACTTAAACGCATTTATAATCCTGGCGTTGCCTCCCCTCTTCCAAGGAAAAAAAATATCTTAATTTAAATAAAAGGCGCGGGGTAATAGCTGTGTAGGAACTTAAAGTGACGCCCAGCACGTGGCCCACGCGTCTGGCTGTGGCCTCAGGAGCATCCGTCCTTGAAGCCACTCACGGTCAGTTCATTTGGTTTCAAAAGGAGCTTGGCTTTTGTAGAAGACCCACAAGGAAAGCCACTGAGAGCGGTGGCGTCAGCTTCACAGCCGTCCCGCACCGCAGGGAAGAAGGCTGCCACGCCCGGAGATGGACACTTGGAACCTGAGTGTCCAGAATGCACGGCCCACGCGTGAGCGCGGTGGGCATGGGAGCTGCAGGAGGCCCCTCGGTGTCCCGAAGCGTCTGCTGGAGAAGCGCCTGGCCGCCGGCTGAGGCTGGCTCTCGGGGACTCGGACTCAGCCCTCGGGGCAGGTGCCCACTAAACCTTCAAGGGGCTCTGCCGGGAGGCAACCTGCTGAGCACCCTCGTGGATGACCCAGCACCCAGGGGCAGTCCCAGCTGTGGGTCAGAGTGCCCATGGGAAGCTCACCTGACTTGGAGCACCAGCCGGGGCTCTGGCTCAGGGGAGAGGCCCCCGTCTCCAGTTTGTGGTTGTAGGATTGTGGAGCCAGGGTCCTGGGTGTCTCAGGGCCCAGCGAGCACACTGAAGGCCTCCGATGCGTCGAGGGGCAGGCCGGGCTCACCGGCCAGAGGGCCTTTCGGCCTCCAGTCTCTGTAGACTGGCCAGAAGCCACACAGAGCCCAGCCCTGCAGAGGCCCGGTGTGTGGCCAGGGCCCCCAGGCAACCAGAGGTCACACCTGTCGTGCAGCTGGAACCGTCTGTGGAAAATGCGGAAACAGCAGCAGATCTTGACTGGGAAGTTCTCCTGTTCTGGCCTCTTTCAAATATAGGGAAAATGACTATTCTTCTTCAAGTGCATCAGAGTAGAAAAGGAAGTCTGCTTTCCCTCGGTCCAGTGTGATCAGCTCAGACTCTGCGGGCCAGCCGCTCGGCCTGTGCGTGGGCCCAGGGCCGTGTGCTGACCACTTGCTCACCTGCCTTCTAGATAAGCTACTGGCTTCAACAAACAGGGTAACCCTTAGACACGTTTCTCTCTCGCTCATCTAAGTGTTTCCAGTGGCGTCTTCTGCTCTGGAACAAGGCTAGAAAGCACCTTGGTGCAGAGATGCCCAGCCTTCAGGGCACTGCCCTGGGCGGTCTGCGTGCAGAACCACTGCAGTGTGGGCCTGAGGGTCGGGGAGAGGTGGGCCCCTCCCTCCACGCCAGACCTGAGCGGGGCTGGCCCTCCAGAGAGGCCACCCTGGGGCCCACGGCACTCATCCAAACAACAGCACAGCCAAACTACCTTAAAAGGCATAGACCAGATGGACACGCCGTCAGTCCAGTCTTTCTCTGGATCTTGAGAAATTAGAAACAAGTCATCAAAACATTTCAGAAACAACCATGTGCGTGAAGAGGACAGAGCTTGCGGGGCTGCCTCACCCATGGGGCCGGCCAGGGGGGTCGCCCGCCCTCGGACACGCCCCAGCTCCTTGACGCTGAGCCTCGCGGTCACGTTCAGGGGGAACAGGAAGCTGGCTTTACTCCCAGCCATTGTCTTTGATCATGTGAGCGAGCTCGATGATAAATTTCCCTTCTTTATACTTCTGACTGCTTTCAAACGCGTGCTCCTTGAAGAGAGAGAGAGGTTTCAGAATAGAATCTGTTGCGTTTTCCAACTTCTTTCTACATGTGGCGAAGAAAGGAAGGACAGGGTCTCTTCTTCCTGACACAGCCTGCGCGGTGCAGCCTGGGGCCGAGGAGGGGGCGCTGTGCCAGGGATCAGGCGTTGGGGGCGGGAGGGCTCAGCAGGGTAGTTCAGAAGGTGAGCAGGAGCCTCCTTCCTGGGGCTTGGGGTCACAAGTGGGGGAAAGGGGCGGGGCGGGGCGCACTGGCGAAGGGGGCGCGTCCTCCATGCACTCCCCGCCCTCCCGCGATGGGCCCAGGAGGGTCTTGGGGTGCGGGCTGAGCACGCCAGATGAATCAGCTGTGAGCATGGCCGCAGGGTCACGTCCACAGGCCTCTGCCTGCGCCCAGCCAGCGATCAGCCAGCCAGCGATCAGCCAGCCAGTGATCACCGAGCCAGTGATACCCGCACAGCGGGCACAGCCTCCCCGGCCTGGGGCCCCTCCTTGACGGTCGGCACCTGGCCTGTTCGCAGCCCAGCATCTCCACGTAGCGCGGACCCCAGCGACTCACGTATTTCCACCCGAGCGTGGTCTTGCAGCTCTCGCAGTGGATGTCGGCCACGGCGTGCAGGCCAGTGAGCAGGACTCGCTCCTCCGCAGGGCCGCAGCCCACGTTCACCCTGCGGAGAGGCGGCGCTGGCACCCCGCAGGGCCAGCCCCGCTTTTCCACCCACCAGCTGCTTCCGGGACCCAGGGGTCTCCTCCCTGACTCCCCAGCTGTCCCTTGCCCCTCGGAAGAGAAGGCACAATTTCTGGCTTCCTCCATGCAGCGAGGAGGTACCCAGAGTTTGCTGTCTCCATGGAAACCAAGATGGAGCCCAGCTGGGGGCACCCCACCCCCCTGGCCTCTGAGAAGAGCCAGCGCTGCCCCGGCCCTGTACTCACACTGAGTTGAAGAGGTAGGCTCGTCCCTGACTTCCCTGAAAGGACTGCAGAGAAGGAAGAGGCGTCAGAGGGCCAACCGCAGTTAGGGCTGAGTGATGGGAGCCCTGCCCTGGGAGAGTGGAGGCGCCCCCGTAGACCCGGACAGGCGTGGAGGGGCCACCGGGCAGAGCGCCCGTGAGCCTGTGCCCGGGACAGTGCTTGCCAGCCTCCAGCAGACATGGGGAGCACGGGGTGGTTGCCGTGCCTCTCCGTGGGACTGTGAGAGAGCACGGCCCCAGCAGGCAGCCCCTTCAAGGGAAAGCTCATGGCACGCTTGCTCCAGGAGGACCAAGGAGGCAGGAGAGGGCGTCTGTGTCTCCAAGCCCCGCCCGACCCCAACTGCATGGCTGCAGGACCCGGGGGGACACTGGATGGGGACTCGTCACCCCAGGTGCCACGCTCAAGGGACCAAGTGGGACAGACAAGCCTCAAAAATAACCAGAAACGCACACTGATCAGAACCTTCTTTTGGTTCTTGCCTGTCACCCAGGAACAAGCTCCCGGCCCTGGAAGCCAAGTGGCCCGCAGCCCAGGCCTCAGTTTGCACAGGTGGACGGTGTGTGTGCAAACAGCCACCAGCCCCCGGGACCCACCACTGGGCAGTGCCCCAGCCAAGACCCACAGCGCAGCTGCACACACACACATGACCTCCACAGTGCCGCCCACGAGGCTGCAGACACTCAAGGTCAGCACACCTGGGAGGGTCCACATCCCTCCCCTCACCGGCCCCTGACTGCGTGAGCAGACACTTGCCTTGGAGATGAGCTCGTCGTGGTTAGCCAGGTGGGCCCTGCAGTGGACACAGCTGTAGGTTCGGTGGCAGTTTGGCAGATACGCCTGGAAAGTCTTGGACTTGGCCATCCTCACCGTCACGGGGCACGCCTGGCTCGGCTCAGGGCCGCCGCAGGAGGAGCTGCGGGTCTGCTGGGCTCTCCAGCAGAAGAGACACTGGAGCACGCGCGCCAGAGCCGCCGCTGTTCGGAGGCACGTGGCCCCGGCCACACAGCTCGGGTGAGAGAAGCGCCACCACCTGTCAACACACACAGCAGGGGGTCACAGAGAAGGGGCCACAGAGGGCGCGCGTGGTCTAGGGCGCCTGGGAAAGATGCGGCAACTGCAGCCCCAGGCGCTAGAGAGCCGACTCTTTACTGGTAACTGTACGTAGAAAGCAAGCACCCCACCGTGGCTCAGCCACTCCCCATCTAGGTGGGAGTGGCTGGTCAACTGCTTGCACACACAAATAATCTGAGAAAACAGTAGCTCAAAAACGTCTTCTGTGTTTTGACTTCAGGACACGTGGAAGAGACAGCAGCCGAGAGCTTCCCATCTGAGACCCGTCCTGCCCTGAGGGACGGAGCCGTCGGGGGCTCCAGGCACCACGATGTCTGAGCACGTGTGGTGGGTGCCGTACTGGTCTCTAGGAGATCACCTATCGATCCAGACACACACCCTCACGCACAGTCACATGATTTCAACAAGGGGGCCAAGGCCATTCCATGTGGAAAGGGCAGAGCCCTTCCAACCAATGTGCCAGGAAAATAGCCGGGCCTGTGAAAAGAACACCACCAGCGACTCACGTATTTCCACCCGAGCGTGGTCTTGCAGCTCTCGCAGTGGATGTCGGCCACGGCGTGCAGGCCAGTGAGCAGGACTCGCTCCTCCGCGGGCCGCAGCCCACGTTCACCCTGCGGAGAGGCGGCGCTGGCACCCCGCAGGGCCAGCCCCGCTTTTCCACCCACCAGCTGCTTCCGGGACCCAGGGGTCTCCTCCCTGACTCCCCAGCTGTCCCTTGCCCCTCGGAAGAGAAGGCACAATTTCTGGCTTCCTCCATGCAGCGAGGAGGTACCCAGAGTTTGCTGTCTCCATGGAAACCAAGATGGAGCCCAGCTGGGGGCACCCCACCCCCCTGGCCTCTGAGAAGAGCCAGCGCTGCCCCGGCCCTGTACTCACACTGAGTTGAAGAGGTAGGCTCGTCCCTGACTTCCCTGAAAGGACTGCAGAGAAGGAAGAGGCGTCAGAGGGCCAACCGCAGTTAGGGCTGAGTGATGGGAGCCCTGCCCTGGGAGAGTGGAGGCGCCCCCGTAGACCCGGACAGGCGTGGAGGGGCCACCGGGCAGAGCGCCCGTGAGCCTGTGCCCGGGACAGTGCTTGCCAGCCTCCAGCAGACATGGGGAGCACGGGGTGGTTGCCGTGCCTCTCCGTGGGACTGTGAGAGAGCACGGCCCCAGCAGGCAGCCCCTTCAAGGGAAAGCTCATGGCACGCTTGCTCCAGGAGGACCAAGGAGGCAGGAGAGGGCGTCTGTGTCTCCAAGCCCCGCCCGACCCCAACTGCATGGCTGCAGGACCCGGGGGGACACTGGATGGGGACTCGTCACCCCAGGTGCCACGCTCAAGGGACCAAGTGGGACAGACAAGCCTCAAAAATAACCAGAAACGCACACTGATCAGAACCTTCTTTTGGTTCTTGCCTGTCACCCAGGAACAAGCTCCCGGCCCTGGAAGCCAAGCGGCCCGCAGCCCAGGCCTCAGTTTGCACAGGTGGACGGTGTGTGTGCAAACAGCCACCAGCCCCCGGGACCCACCACTGGGCAGTGCCCCAGCCAAGACCCACAGCGCAGCTGCACACACACACATGACCTCCACAGTGCCGCCCACGAGGCTGCAGACACTCAAGGTCAGCACACCTGGAGGGTCCACATCCCTCCCCTCACCGGCCCCTGACTGCGTGAGCAGACACTTGCCTTGGAGATGAGCTCGTCGTGGTTAGCCAGGTGGGCCCTGCAGTGGACACAGCTGTAGGTTCGGTGGCAGTTTGGCAGATACGCCTGGAAAGTCTTGGACTTGGCCATCCTCACCGTCACGGGGCACGCCTGGCTCGGCTCAGGGCCGCCGCAGGAGGAGCTGCGGGTCTGCTGGGCTCTCCAGCAGAAGAGACACTGGAGCACGCGCGCCAGAGCCGCCGCTGTTCGGAGGCACGTGGCCCCGGCCACACAGCTCGGGTGAGAGAAGCGCCACCACCTGTCAACACACACAGCAGGGGGTCACAGAGAAGGGGCCACAGAGGGCGCGCGTGGTCTAGGGCGCCTGGGAAAGATGCGGCAACTGCAGCCCCAGGCGCTAGAGAGCCGACTCTTTACTGGTAACTGTACGTAGAAAGCAAGCACCCCACCGTGGCTCAGCCACTCCCCATCTAGGTGGGAGTGGCTGGTCAACTGCTTGCACACACAAATAATCTGAGAAAACAGTAGCTCAAAAACGTCTTCTGTGTTTTGACTTCAGGACACGTGGAAGAGACAGCAGCCGAGAGCTTCCCATCTGAGACCCGTCCTGCCCTGAGGGACGGAGCCGTCGGGGGCTCCAGGCACCACGATGTCTGAGCACGTGTGGTGGGTGCCGTACTGGTCTCTAGGAGATCACCTATCGATCCAGACACACACCCTCACGCACAGTCACATGATTTCAACAAGGGGGCCAAGGCCATTCCATGTGGAAAGGGCAGAGCCCTTCCAACCAATGTGCCAGGAAAATAGCCGGGCCTGTGAAAAGAACACCACCACACAGTGGCGCCCCGGTGGGCAGGGCCCAGAACGCAAACCGGAACCGTGCCACTCCAAGAAGAAAGCGCAGGAGCAGGCTGCACGATGCCGGACCTGGCGGGGCCACCAAGAGCGCAGACGTGCCTGAGGGCCCCGGAGGGAGACGCGAGAGAGACGTGGAGCTGCCAGAACTCAGGACACAGTGCAGACTGATTCCAACAGACCCGAGGAGGGCAGAGCGGGAGAAAGCCACACCATATCGCCCAGCAATGAGGCCGCAGCGCTGCAGAGACAGGGGGACGCCTGAGAAGCCTCCCAAAGGGAAGGGGAGGCCACCTGTCAACAGAGCAGCTTCCCCAGCCAGTCAGCACAAGGCGGAGGCGGTGGGGAGGCACCCCTAAGGCCCTGAAGGGGAGCCCCATTCTCCCGGACTCTGCAGCGGGAATGTCGCCGCAGACCTCGGGACCCGCCATCTGCAGACGAGCAGCTTGGCTTCGGGAGAGCATCGCTGGAG
Source organism: Madoqua kirkii (assembly GCA_006408675.1). NCBI lineage: Eukaryota > Metazoa > Chordata > Mammalia > Artiodactyla > Bovidae > Madoqua > Madoqua kirkii. Next base: position 22,048 of record SJYC01124317.1, on the reverse strand, counting down.
GAGATTCGAGGACGTGCTTCAGACAGAGATGGAAGAAAGACAAAGCCACCAGGTCTCAGCTTCAGACCACAAGGAGGCAGGATGCTGAGTAAAGAGGCGGCTGAGCGTGCAGCTGGGCGGGTGAGCAGGAGAGCAAGGCGGAGGTGTGGTCAGAGCAACGTCCAAAAGCAGCTCCGTGTGTGGACTCGAGGGACGCTCTGCTAAGTGAGGGGAAATGTGCTTCTGATGGAACGTCTGTGCCAACAAAAAGAGTAGGTGCGTCACTTCCAAACGTGTAAAGGGAGGTGAAGAAGGGAGGGAGCGTGCCGGGGAAGAGCAAGAAGCCCAGGCATTTCAGCACGTGGGTGAAGCCTAAGCAGACTCCCGTCAGAGCTGAAGGTTTCAGACTAGACAGAAACAGACTGTGTCTCAGCGCTGCTTCCAAGACACACACCTTAAATTAAGGCACAGAGAGGACGGAAGGAGAAGCAAAGGCGGCAGCAAGACCTGTGGCCAGAATTACTCGCTGATACACGCGACTCCCACAGAGGAGTCACAGCAGAGAAACGCGAGCCGGAGCCCCGGCGGCAGGGCCGCCACCCAGGAGACCACAGACGGCGGCCCGCAGACGGCACGGATCGGGGCTCAGACGGCGGCCGGCAGACGGAGACCGCAGACGCCGCGGAGGGGGGCTCAGACACGCTGCTGGGGGTGCAGGCTGGTGCAGCCACGGCGGAGAACAGTGTGGAGGCCTCCTAAAAAAAGGCTGAAAATAGTCACCATGCAACCTAGCCACCCCGCTCATCTGGAGAAAACGCTCAGAAGGCCACGTGCAGCCCCCTTCACAGCAGCGCTGCTCACAGCAGCCGAGGTGGGAGCCGCCCAGCGTCCACTGAGTGTGCACGGCTCACAGTGAGGCCGGCGGCAGCAGCGAGCACTGGCCCAGAGATGGTCACAGTGAGCGGAGTCAGACAGACAGCATAAGGAACCACTTACAGGGGGGATCTAAAGACTGATGCAAGTGAACTGATTCACAAAACAGAAACCAACTCAGGAAAAGGGCTGCGGGCTCCCCAAGGGGAGAGGCAGGCAGGGGAGGGATAAGCTAGGGGCTTGGGGCTCACACACACACGCTACTGTATATGGAGCAGTCCACCAGGACCTCGGCTGCGCAGCACTGGGAGCTCAGCAAGCACTCTAACCACCTACACGGCAAGAGTCAGAGGAGCAGATGCGCGCCGCAGAGCCCTACTGTGCGCCGGCCTGACACTGCCAGTCAGCCACACTGCAGAGACACTGACAAAGCAGCAGACGGAGAGAAGAGGGCACTAAAACAATAAAACCCTATTCGTGTGTTTGTATTTCCCTTAAATAATAACGTTGACTGGAAAAGCTTCCACTAGATAAAACTGCAGGGAGATAAGTAGCAAGTGCAAACCTTGTTACTTCATAACAGTCTCAAAATAAGTCAGTCAAAGTTGGAAAGACCTTGAGATGGATTTATAATCAAAATAGGACGGGTGGCTGTAGTATAAATGCGGTACACACCGTAGCTTACGCATTTTAGTAGACCACACATCGTTACACGGTACATGAGCATACAGTGCGCATTCCACCGGATTTCTCACCAACTGATAGAGCAAACACAAATGAGGGCAGATACACTTCATTCTGATGAAGAAACCGGAGCTGAAACACACGCACAAAACCATCTGAGAACCAGGGCTCGAGCGCATCACTGCGCGCGGCCGCCCAGCGCGCCCAGCACGCCCAGGGCGGGACCTGCGGCACGCTCAGACGGCGGCACCACGGAGAAGTCAGTGATGACACTAACTAGAGGAACGGTCATATGCTTCTTACTTAGGAAATGCGCTGCTGTATACCCCTGTGACTATGGATAATGGAAACCAGGAAATGTTCTCAGCTATGAAATGGGCTTCCCTGATAGCTCCGCTGGTAAAGAATCCGCCTGCAATGGGAGAGACCTGCGTTTGACCCCTGGGTTGGGAAGATCCCCTGGAGAAGGGAAAGGCTACCCACGCCACTATCCTGGCCTGCAGAATTCCATGGACTGTAGAGTCCAAGAGGTCACAAAGAGTCAGGCACGGCTGAGCGACTTTCACTTTCAAACAGTAATTATCAGAACTTAAAGGGGAATGTAGGCTTTTATAGGATGGATATTAGGAGACGGGTGGGATTACTGAGCTAAACACCCATCTTTGAAAACGTTAAGTCACAGGAAAACAAACCCAAGAAAATATAAGAAAGTGAAAAATAGGGAAAATATAAGGAAAGAGAAAAGGGAGCATGGATCCTCTGGAGAGGATCAGCAAGGCAGAGGTGTGCCCGTCAGCTCAGCCAGCCCCCAGAAACTCGAATGGGTGGCGTCTTCTGTGGGCAAGACTCGGGGACAGATGCTGCAGTTGGCTCAAGTCAACACAGCTGAAGGCGTGAGCCACCCAGAATAATTCCTGGAAAGTTAAAAATTTGACTCAAGAACTAGAAAAGCTGAATAATCCTGTCAACACAAATCAAGTCACTGGTAAAAATTCTCCTCCAATACACACCCTGATAGCAAAGAACTTCCCTGGAGAAGTCGACTGCACCTCCAGAGGACGCGTCCCAGCCTGGCGAGAACGCTTCCCGAGGAGATAGGAAGCACCTTCTCACCATCTCATGTGGCTTAGAGTGAAGTCGCTCAGTCGTGTCCAACTCTTTGCGACCCCATGGACTGTAGCCTATCAGGCTCATCTGTCCGTGGGATTTTCCAGGCAATAGCACTGGAGTGGATTGCCGTTTCCTTCTCCAGCGGATCTTCCCGACCCAGGGACTGAACCAGGGTCTCCCGCATTGTAGACAGACGCTTCACCGTCTGGGCCACCAGGGAAGTGGCTTCACCTGACCTCAAACCCCCGTCTGGGGTCAGCACTTTCACTGCTGGGGCTCAGGTTCGATCCGTGGTTGAGGAACAGACCTCACAAGCCCTGTGGCAGAGCCAGAAAAGAAAAACAAGAATGGAGCTCACTAAGTTTCTTCCGAGAAAGCCAGACGCAAGCATCCTCTATAACACCGCCCGGCGGGGCCAGCACCGCACAGGCCTGCACAGCCGAGGCGGCTCACCACAGGAGCGCAGGACGGCTAACAGCGAAACTGCCGGACGGACGGAAAAGGAGAGGGGAAAAGTTTAACATCCACTCACAACTTAAGAACCATTCCAGCCAAACTAAGACTGTAAAGAGAACTGTCTTGAGGCGTGCACCAAAGAAACAGAGAAGAAACTGCTCTTGGGAAACATCATACACAGTGTTGCAAGCTGGAAAGTTCCCTCTGAGATGGGCACTAAACCAGGATGCCTCTACACCCTCACTCAGCGCTCCCAGGAGCCCCAGCCAGCTCCACGGGCGAGAGGAAACGCCGCCTAACTGAAACCATGCTGGCACCCAGCAGCGTGACAGTGTCTGTGAGCAGATCCAAGACCCGAAACACGGTGTGCACAACTCTGAGGGGTAAAAATACAGCCCTGTACCCATGGAGAAGGCTGAGCGCCACAGAACTGATGCTTAACCGCAGTGGACAGAGGACTCGAGAGTCCCTTGGACTGCAAGATCAAATCAGTCCTGAATACTCACTGGAAGGACTGATGCTGAAGCTGAAACTGCAACACTTCTGGCACCTGATGCCAAGAGCTCACTCACTGGAAGACGCTGATGCCTTCCCTGGTGGCTCAGATGGTTAAGCGTCTGTCTACAATGCGGGAGACCCAGGTTCAATCCCTGGGTCGGGAAGGTCCCCGGAGAAGAAAATGGCAATCCACTCCAGGACTATTGCCTGGAGAATCCCATGGGCAGAGGAGCCTGGTAGGCTACAGTCCACGGGGTCGCAAAGAGTTGGACACAACTACCTGCACAGCCGAGGCGGCTCACCACAGGAGCGCAGGACGGCTAACAGCGAAACTGCCGGACGGACGGAAAAGGAGAGGGGAAAAGTTTAACATCCACTCACAACTTAAGAACCATTCCATGCAAACTAAGACTGTAAAGAGAACTGTCTTGAGGCGTGCACCAAAGAAACAGAGAAGAAACTGCTCTTGGGAAACATCATACACAGTGTTGCAAGCTGGAAAGTTCCCTCTGAGATGGGCACTAAACCAGGATGCCTCTACACCCTCACTCAGCGCTCCCAGGAGCCCCAGCCAGCTCCACGGGCGAGAGGAAACGCCGCCTAACTGAAACCATGCTGGCACCCAGCAGCGTGACAGTGTCTGTGAGCAGATCCAAGACCCGAAACACGGTGTGCACAACTCTGAGGGGTAAAAATACAGCCCTGTACCCATGGAGAAGGCTGAGCGCCACAGAACTGATGCTTAACCGCAGTGGACAGAGGACTCGAGAGTCCCTTGGACTGCAAGATCAAATCAGTCCTGAATACTCACTGGAAGGACTGATGCTGAAGCTGAAACTGCAACACTTCTGGCACCTGATGCCAAGAGCTCACTCACTGGAAGACGCTGATGCCTTCCCTGGTGGCTCAGATGGTTAAGCGTCTGTCTACAATGCGGGAGACCCAGGTTCAATCCCTGGGTCGGGAAGGTCCCCGGAGAAGAAAATGGCAATCCACTCCAGGACTATTGCCTGGAGAATCCCATGGGCAGAGGAGCCTGGTAGGCTACAGTCCACGGGGTCGCAAAGAGTTGGACACAACTGAGTGACCTCACTTTCTTTGATGCTGGGAAAGACTGAAGGAGGGAGGAGAAGGGGACAACAGAGGATGAGGTGGCTGGAGGGCCTCACCGAGGCGACGGGCGTGAGTCCGTGTGAGCTCCGGAGCTGGTGATGGAGGGAGGCCTGGCACGCTGCCCCCCACGGGGTCGCAGTCGGATGCAGCTGAGCGGAGCCTCCACGGGGAGCACCAGCGCGGCTGGGACTGGAGGCACCGTGAACATGAACCTTCCTCAAAGTCACTGCTGAACCCAGGTCAAGTCACAACACAGGAAGCGCGCCGCCTGCCAGTGCAAGCGAGCCAGGGAGCCGGCGGGCCGGGGGCCGCCCGGGAGTGTCTGCGGGGACACAGGCTTTCCTGTCCTCTCAGCGCCCCTGGCGGGGTCTGAAAGGAAGCAGTAACCGGAGCGGGAAGCATTTACACCTATCAGACCAGGACTCAGTCGGTTTGAGAACTAACAGGGTGGGAAGGGTTTGGGCTGGGTGGTCCGGGAGGAGGACCCCCAGCGGGCCCCTGCTTGGGCTCTCCACGCCTCCTGCCAGCTCACGGTGCCCCGGGAGCCGCGGGCTGCACCAGGCGGTGTGTCCTGGGGGCGCGGGGCCGGCTGGTGGGGGGCGCACCAGCCTCAACCAGGAAGTGCTCCCTGCCTGCAGGCTCCGAATCCCTCTCCGTGTCCTCACTTGAGTCCTCTCTGTAGCTGAGAGCCTTACATGTGGGGCCTTCTCTTTTAGCCCTGGAGGCTCAGCTTCAGGGCCCTGGGCCCCTTTTGAGACAGACGCACTGGTGATCTGGGCAGAGAGCATCGGACGGCCTTCACCAAGCCCTGCCCTTAACAGGCGGCTGCACGGCGGCCCACCCGTCTTGTTGCCTGGAGAATCCCAAGGACAGAGGGGCCCGGTGGGCTGCAGTCCAGAGAGTCGGACACGACTGAGCGACTCTCACTTTTCACTTAGAACGGGGACAGCCCTCATTTCTGACTCCGAGGGACCTCTAACGGGGCAGGGCCGTTTAAGTGGCATCTTGGGGACTTCCCTGGTGTCCCGGGGGTTAGGACTCGGCGCCTCCACTGCAGGGCCGAGGGTTCAGTCCCTGGAGGGGTAATGGAGACGCTGCACGCGCTTCAGCAGACGGGGAGGGCTCGTCCAGGCTTTTCCGTTTCTTTGAATTTCTCCGGTGTAGATCGCCTCCCGCCTACTGCCAGCCCCCCAGAGGCCCCTTTCCCGAGCGCCAGGCCCCGTCCATCCTCGGTGCCCACGGACACCCTTCAAAGGCTGGCGTGCCTCTGGACCCCGCTCTGCCATCTGCCCTGCCCTCCCCGCTCGCTGACCCCTGGGGGGCCCAGGGGAGCAGGGGCCCGGCCCAGATCTTGATCACAGAGAAGCACGTTGATTTAACTTGGCTTTCGGGCTGCACGTTCGCGAGGCCAACTTCTCCAGCCCCCAGGGCAATGCGCCTTCCAGGAGGCCCGTCTCAGCACCCGAAGGGCAAACGCCCCACTGGCCTCACTGCTGTGGCCACCGTGTCCCTGGGTTTGGGGAGCAGCCACCATCCTCCCAAGATGCTAGCGTGGGGTAAGTTTTTAGAGCAAAAACAACATTCTGGATTCCAGAAGTTTTCCTCCTAAAATAAGCATGGATGTTTATTTTGAGAACATGAATCAGGCCCATGTCCATATGGTGCTGCACCATTTGGAAGACAAACCTGAGAACCAGAACCCCAAGCGAGCAGCAGGCTCCCGGGAGGGCGTGGGCTCCGGCCCTCTGGCCTGCCGTGGGTTTGGGAGTCCTCCCAGGTTCCTGAGTCCTCCCGGCCCCGTCCTCCCACCTGCCTGCTGAGCAGTGCGCTGGCACCGAGCCTTTCTTTGCTGAGCGCCTCTGATACACTGTTTTAATTTCTCCCCCTAGTAACCAAGAGTCCTTGGGTGCCTCCTAGCACAGTTGCCCGCCCACTTCCTGCTCAGAAGGGAAGCCAGGGGCGGCTGCCTCTCTCCAGCCCCAAGAGGAAGGAAAGGTGCTGGGACCCTTGGCCATTTTAGGAACCTCATGCGCATTGAAACATCAAGCACCCCCGTTGTTGAGGAAGGGATGGGAAAAACCAGAGACGCAGAGGAGCCAGAACGCGGCTGGTGCTCAGCAGAGGGTGTGAGCTGAGGGTGGGGGTGCGGGACTTGGACGGACCAAGATTTAACAAAGCCCCATGAGGTGGGGCTGGAGGCCTCAAACCAAACTGCTCCCTGACCCGGAAAACGAGCCCAGGCACCCCGAGCACTGCTCCGGGCGTCAGGCAGGCTGCGCGGTGGCCAAGGGCTGTGTGCAGGCCTAACAGCGCCCACAGGGAACCCTGGTCCCGAGGCCTCCTGGGCGTGGACACGGCCTGGCTCCAGGGCCAGCCACAGGCCCTCGGCAGAGCCAGCGTCGCAGTCACCGCAGGGGTGTCACCCAGCGCCCAACCGGGCCAAACCCTCCCCCCGCACCGCACCCCCCTGCCCCAGCCTCCCTGGAGCCTCAGGGACCCGGAGTCCAGAGCTTGCTCCGGCCCCCCTCTCTCCCCACTCCTGCAGGCTTGGCTGACCAGCCAATCTAACCCCTTCCTAAAAAGTTACAACCAAACGACTCTGGAGTAAAGCGTCAGAGATGAGGCGGAGGACCCCGCTGCTGCTTCATATGTGAAACTATCCTGCGCTTACAGGAGGAAGAGACACTCCCGCGCGGCAAGTCCACCGTGCCTCCCCACCCCAGGATCCTGGCGGGCCCTGACAAAGGCGGGGAGGGATTAAAGGCTCTCCACAGAAAGAGCTTTATAAAGGCAGCACTTCTACCAGTTTTTAGTTTTGGCAGGCACACTGCGCCACGCTGAGTGACGGTGTGGGCACGTTGGGCAGAGTGCAGGTGGGACGGATGGGACTACCTTTGCAACTCTTGTGTAAACAGAGTTGTTCCAGAATAAGCCGATTTCAACTCAAAAAGTCTCAAACAGATGGGTAATCAAGATTACTCAGTGCCCAGTGCTAGGCTGTTACAGCCCCGCTAAGACGGGGCTACCCTGGGCCTGGCCAAGGCTCCCCCCAAGGAGAAGACACCTGGCCCCTAAGATACCAGGGGGAGGCGGCGGCAGGGGCCCGAGCTGGCCTGCGTCAGACCAGAGGCCGGGGCAGGGTCGCAGAGCTAACACCCGGAGTGCGCCAGCTGCGGCCCGGGGCGGGGCTCGGCCGGTGTGTCCACCTCCGGGGAGCAGAGGCCGCGGGAACCGGAGAGCGGAGGGGCCGCCTGCTCGGGGCCGCACGTGAGAGGCATCCCCGGAGGGGGAAAGAACATTCTCGGCGAAGAACAACAGGTTGAGATGTGTGTACGCTTCCACAGAAAGAAGGCACGCAGCGGCTCAGAAAAAGCCGGAGCTGGGGCTGCGGTCCACCCAACACGGAACGGGGCCCAGACCCACCCAAAACGGGCCAGACCTGGACTCGGCGGCGCCCGGGGGTCGGGGGTCGGGGGTCGGGCAGTGAGCCCCGAAGCCCGGCGGGCGCCGCACGGGCGCGATTCGTTTCGGCCTCGCCCTGCACAAGGGCGCTTCGGTGCAAACGCGGGGGCCTCTTTTGTCCCCACTGCCCCCGCCCCAGCCGCGACCCTGCCTCGGGGGAAGAAGCCCGTTCACCCTCAGGCGGGCGGCTGCGCCCGCACCTTCTCCGCGGCGGGGCGGGGTCGGAGGCGGCGCGCCCGCCCCGAGTCCCGGGCCGCGCCGAGCCCGGCGGCCCCCGCCCGCGGCCGAAGCCGCTGGTTCCCCGGGCCCGCCCTACTCACGGCCGCCCACCGCTCCGCGCCCCGGCCCGCAGCGCCCATCGGCCCGGCCTCGCTCAGCGCGGGCGCGGGTTTCCGGCGGCCCCGGCGCGGCCCGGCACGCGCTGCGGCCGTTGGCGCCCCGGCCGCGCGCGAGGCATCCCCGCCACCGCCCGCGGGCCGCCTGCCCTTTGTTTTGGAGCCGCGGCCCCGCCGCGCCGCCGTTAACGGCCTCGGAGCGCGGCGCCCGCCAATCAGCGCGCGCCCCCTCCCCGGGCCCGCCGCCGCGCCCCGCCCCGCGCGCCCGCGTGGAGCTCCGCCCACTCCCCAGCGTCGGGCTGGGCGGGACGCACGTGCCGCGCGCGCGCCGCACGCCTATTGGCCGCCCCAGCCAGCTCGGTCTCGGAGCCAGCCAGTGAGGGCCGAGGAGCGCGGCGCGCACGCGCAGGTTCTGCGGGGCTGGGCGCTGGGCCCGAAGAGGTCTTCAGCGCTCGCAGGTGATCGCTGGGCGAGCTGCGTCCTCCGTTTCTCCCCGGGATGCACGCGCAGGTCGGCCCAGGGCACATCGGCTCACAGGCCCAGGGCGGGAGCCGGGCGACCTGGCCGGACGCCCTCGGAGACCTCATCCCCCGGTGGGTCCTCAGCGTCGCCTTCCTGCCCCGCACCAGGCATCCTGGGAACTGCTGACCTGAGCGCCTCGGATGCAGACGTGACCCTACGGGGAGCGCCGCACAGCCCGCCACCCACCCGCGGCTGCACTCCGTCCTCCGGCTCGCCCAGAGGTCACTGTGTGGGTCCCAGCGCCCTTCTTCCTAGACTGGTGTTGAAATCCCATCAGCACCACCCGCATGGCTGAGGTCACAGCATAGAATCCCTTTCTATACAAAGTATTATGAAATCAACTGGGCCTTAGAAAGCATCACTACGAACAAAGCTAGTGGAGGTGATGGAATTCCAGTTGAGCTGTTTTAAATCCTAAAAGGTGATGCTGTGAAAGTGCCGCACTCAATATTCCAGCAAATTTGGAAAACTCAGCAGTGGCCACAGGACTGGAAAAGGTCAGTTTTCATTCCAATCCCAAAGAAAGGCAATGCCAACGAATGCTCCAACTACCGCACAATTGCACTCACGTCACATGTTAGCAAGGTAATGCTCAAAATCCCTCAAGCCAGGCTTCCACAGTAGATGAAACAAGAACTTCCAGATGTTTAAGCTGGATTTAGAAGAGGCAGAGGACCCAGAGGTCAAATTGCCAACATCCACTGGATCATCGAAAAAGTAAGGGAATTCCAGAAAAACATCTACTTCTGCTTTATTGACTATGCCAAAGCCTTTGACTGTGTGGATCACAATAAACGTTGGAAAATTCTTCAAGAAATAGGAATACCAGACCATCTGACCTGTCTCCTCAGAAATCTGTATGCAGGTCAGGAAGCAACAGTTAGAACTGGGCATGGAACAACAGACTGGTTCCAAATCAGGAAAGGGGTAAGTCAAGGCTGTATATTGTCCCCCTGCTTATTTAACTTATGTGCAGAGTACATCATGTGAAATGCTAGGCTGGATGAAGCACAAGCTGGAATCAAGATTGCTGGGAGAAATATCAATAACCTCAGATATGCAGATGACACCACCCTTATGACAGAAAGCGAAGAGGAACTAAAAAGCCTGTTGAGTGACAGAGGAGAGTGAAAAAGCTGACTTTAAACTCAACGTTAAAAAAAAAACAAGGATCATGGCATCTGGTCCTATCACTTCTTGGCAAATAGATGAGGAAACAATGGAAACAGTGACAGACTATTTTCTTGGGCTCCAAAATCACTGCAGATAGCAGCTGTAGCCATGAAATTTAAAGGTGCTTGCTTTTTGGAAGAAAAACTATGACAAACCTAAACAGCATATTAAAAAGCACAGATATTACTTTGCTAACAAAGGTCCGTATAGTCAAAGCTCTGGTCTTTCCAGTAGTCATGTATGGATGTGAGAGTTGGACCTTAAAGAGGGCTGAGTGCCGAAGAATTGATGCTTTCCAGTTATGCTGGAGAAGGCTCTTGAGAGCCCCTTGGGCAGCAAAGAGATCCAACCAGTCCATCCTAAAGGAAATCAACTCTTAATATCCATTGGAAGGACTGATGCTGAAGCTGAAACTCCAATACTTTGGCTACCTGCTTTTCAATATACTATCTAGGTTGGTCATAACTTTTCTTCCAAGGAGTAAGCGTCTTTTAATTTCATGGCTGCAGTCACCATCTGCAGTGATTTTGGAGCCCCCCAAAAATAAAGTCTGACACTGTTTCCACTTTTTCCCCATCTATTTCCCATGGAGTGATGGGACCAGATGTCATGATCTTCGTTTTCTGAATGTTGAGCTTTAAGCCCACTTTTTCACTCTCCTCTTTCACCTTCATCAAGAGGCCCTTTAGTTCCTCTTCACTTTCTGCCATAAGGGTGGTGTCATCTGCATATCTGAGGCTATTGATATTTCTCCCGGCAATCTTGATTCCAGCTTGTGCTTCTTCCAGCCCAGTGTGTCTCATGTGATGTACTCTGCATATAAGTTAAATAAGCAGGGTGACAATATACAGCCTTGACGTACTCCTTTTCCTATTTGGAACCAGTCTGTTGTTCCATGCCCAGTTCTAACTGTTGCTTCCTGACCTGCATACAGATTTCTCAAGAGGCAGGTCAGGTGGTCTGGTATTCCCATCTCTTTCAGAATTTTCCACAGTTTATTGTGATCTACACAGTTAAAGGCTTTGGCATAGTCAATAAAGTATAAATAGATGTTTTTCTGGAACTCTCTTGCTTTTTCCATGGTCCAGCAGATGTTGGCAATTTGATGTCTGGTTCCCCTGCCTTTTCTAAAACCAGCTTGAACATCTGGAATTTCATGGTTCATGTATTGCTAAAGCCTGGCTTGGAGAATTTTGAGCATTACTTTACTGGCATGTGAGATGAGTGCAATTGTGCGGTAGTTTGAGCATTCTTTGGCATTGCCTTTCTTTGGGATTGGAATGAAAACTGACCTTTTCCAGTCCTGAGTGGCCACTGCTGAGTTTTCCAAATTTGCTGGCATATTGAGTGCAGCACTTTCACAGCATCATCTTTCAGAACTTGAAACAGCTCAACTGGAACTCCATCACCTCCACTAGCTTTGTTCATAGTGAAGGTTTCTAAGGCCCACTTGACTTCACATTCCAGGATATCTGGCTCTAGGTGAGTGATCACACCATCGTGATTATCTATGAAGGCTATGAAGATCTTTTTTGTACAGTTCTTCTGTGTATTCTTACCACCTCTTCTTAATATCTTCTGCTTCTGTTAGGTCCAGACCATTTCTGTCCTTTATTGAGCCCATCTTTGTGTGAAATGTTCCCTTGGTATCTCTAATTTTCTTTTTTTTTTTAATATAAATTTATTTTAATTGGAGGTTAATTACTTTACATTATTGTATTGGTTTTGCCATTCTCTAATTTTCTTGAAGAGATCTCTAGTCTTTCCCATTCTGTTCTTTAGCTCTATTTCTTTGCATTGATCTCTGAGGAAGGCTTTCTTATCTCTTCTTCCTGTTCTTTGGAACTCTGCATTCAGATGTTTATATCTTTCCTTCTCTCCTTTGCTTTTCGTCTCTCTTCTTTTCACAGCTATTTGTAAGGCCTCCCCAGACAGCCATTTTGCTCTTTTGCATTTCTTTTCCATGGGGATGGTCTTGATCCCTGTCTCCTGTACAGTGTCACAAACCTCCGTCCATAGTTCATCAGGCACTCTGTCAGATCTAGGCCCTTAAATCTATTTCTCACTTCCACTGTGTAATCATAAGCGATTTAATGAAAAGCTTACTATGTCACAAAAAGATGCAAGAACTGTCTTCAGACCACTTTGCGCTGGGAAAAGACCCTGATGCGGGAGGGACTGGGGGCGGGAGGAGAAGGGGACAACAGGCAGGGGAGGAGATGGCCGGATGCATCACCGACTCGATGGAGGTGAGTGCGAGTGAACTCTGGGAGCTGGTGATGGACAGGGAGGCCCGGCGCGCTGCAGTCCCTGCGGTCACAGAGTCGGACACTGAGCACCTGGGCGACTGAAGGGCAGTACAGCTGGCGGCGGCCCGGCTCTCGTTTCCTCGCTGAGATGCAATGTGTCCAACAAGGCTCCCGCCCGCTGTGGAGCACGCTCGCCGCCACTGCCCTGCTCCGAGCTTCCACAGACCCCCTGCAGAAGTGTCCTGAAGACAGTTCTCCCACCTTTTCATGAGCTATTAGATGGCTGAGGTCTCCTTCCATTTTTGGAAGGAGTTTCCTGTGAATTTTCAAGACTCTGTATCTTCAACATTAGGCTATGGGCGTTTTCACCATTGCCAGTCCTCTGTTGAAAAACAACCCTAATTTTGGTGTGAGCCAGAGCTAATATGATTCTGTATCCTTTTTTTTAGGCCACTGCAGTTGTCTGTTTTTCCCACTGTAGGTTTTTTTTAATAGGTATTTTTACTGGCTTCTCAATATTAAACTTAACAGATACGCAGCTATGCGTGGGGGTTGGGCAGTTTCTTCAGCCCTTTCCATCCCTTGGAAAATTTAGCACCTGATCCGGTGCTGGTCTCTGCACGTTACTTCCTGGCTTCCTCCGTGAGACCGAGCTTTTCCTTAGCATGGAAGTGGGGGCTGCGTGCGCATGAATCAGGGCAGGTCACAGCGCCCTGGCGTGCCAGCTCACCAGCCCTTCTCCTGCAAGGGTCTTGTCCTCTGTGTGACCCGAGACACGGCCCCCTTGCTGGCCACCGACCGGCGGCTTTTGCATGTTTTCACCTGGGGGCACACTACAGTCCACACTTCATGGTGCAGAGTTCCTGCTTGGGATGAAAGCTGAGGGGAGAGTCGCCCAGGACTGCGGGTGCAGGAGACAGCCGAGAACCACAGCCCTGGAGCGTCACGAAGGGCAGGCGCTGCCTCACTGTCCGCAGTAAAGACGCTGACGAGACAGGGTGCCGTGGCCTGGCTCACACACGCCCGGCGGCCCCTGGGGCGCAGTCTGCACTCTTGTGCAAGGCCCTGATATTTTCCATCCGCATCTTTCTTAACCACAGCACCCACGTGACCACGTGGGTTCCCGAGCCTGCCATCTGCCTGGACGGCGGGCAGCCCGCCCTGCCCCCGGCCCTGCCTCTCGTCCCTGCCACACCTGCTGCCACCGCCCCTGTGGTCCCCACACCTACCCGCCCTCAGCCCCCTCATGCCGCACGCATGGGTGGATGGGCCGCTGGGCTCCGGGGCGGTAGGGCCTCCTGGTGCCCTGGCCCCGCTGCCCCACTGCCTGTGCCCATCCAGGCCCCCTTCCGGACGGCGCTCCTCCTCGCCCGTCCTGTCCTGCTCGCAGCCCACTCCCTGTCCGCCCCCACCGCCCGCCCACGTGTGCCTGCCTGTGCACACGTCCTGTCTGCGGCGTCGTCTTCTCCTCATCGCTGGGTGGGCCCACAGTTATCCCCCCATTACTATCGGCACGTGTCCCTCCAACCCTGCAGAGCGGGCGGCTCCTCCCATTCCGAGGTTCCCATCGCCCCGCCCCTCTCACCAAACCTGGCTCGGGGCTCAGCCTGGTCTGAACAGTCACCATCCTGAACTCGGTCCCAGGCTCCAGCCTCCCCATCTCTGGCCCAGGGTCCCGCCTGCCCCACCCGCCTAAGGCTAAGACGACTTCCGGCCCCCCTCGCCTCGCAGTCCAGGCTCACGCCCAGCCGCTCCCCTTACCACGTGTCCTGCCCCCCCCCCAAGTCAGACCTCTAGCTCCACAGACCCCCCAAGCTGCTGCCTCGCCCCAGCTCAGCAGAAGGTGCCGCCTGTCCCAGCTCCGCTGCGGGCCCCTGAGCCCCGCACCTCCTCGCTCCCCGGCACACGGGCCCAGGGCCCCCTCTCTCGCCTGCGTCACCGCCCCGACCCCGCGGCCTGGGCTCAGGCCCTGCCTCCTCAATACTGTTCTCTGCAGACCGACGCTTTGAGAGCCTCCCCCAGGCCAGCCGCCTCTGGAAGCCGCCAGCAGCGCTCTGCCCCGCGCTGGCCGAAAGCCAGAGTCCCTGCAGCAGCTGGCCCCTGGCTCCCCAAACTTCCTGCTCCCGCCCCCAGAGCTCGGAACGCGCAGGCCCGGGGCAGGACCCCTGATGCTAGCTGCAGCCTGGGGCTGCGGGACAGACGGCCCTCAGGTGTGCCAGCCGGCTCCGGCGGGCGGTGCTCACAGGCTGAGCTCTGTCCCCAGTGTGGGTGCGGGCAGGGGCTCTTCAGCAGAGAGTGGGTAAGGAGGGGACTTCAGAGGGTGGTTCTCACGCAGGCTGACCAGCGTTCTTCACAAGGACATGAAGACACAGAGCGATCACAGGGACACGGAGGACGGGGCCACCCGCAAGCCAAGGAGAGGCCTCAGGAGCAAGCGAACCAGCTGACACCTGGGCCTTGCACCCCCAGCCTCCAGACCGAGAGGCTGGCCTCTGGGCCGCCGCACAGGAACCTACTGCCGAAGCCGCCTGCTCTGCAGGGCTTTGTTTGGCGAGTGCAGCAAGCAAACAGCCTGGGCTTTAGGGACAGACACCTAGAGCTGTCCTCCAAAAGGGCCCCCTGGTGCCTAAGCCCCCCGCAGGCCTGACCCAGCAGCCTGCGGGGGTCTTGGAGGTTGGCTCCCGCGGCCAGGCGAGGGAGGAAGGCCCGCTGTGCTGCCTTGAGGTTTGATGGCTGATGGCTTCCTGGGTGACAGTCAAGCCCTTAGAAGTAGCTCTGTTGGCATAGCAACCAGGAGCCATCTTGCGTCCTTTCCAGATTAAAAAAGCTCCCTGCTTCAGAACTGAGGGGGGAAAGATGTAAAAGCGGAGATGAAACTGAGTGACCGATGGGAGCGGTTGCCGTGGCGCCTTGCTGGCCTTGGAGCATGCCAGCTGCTGCGGCGCTCCCTCCCTTCCCCAGGCAGATGAGGGTTTGTGGGGCGGTGAAGACCAGCCCCCCCACAGTGCGGGAGGGAAAGAGAAGGTGTGCTTTAACTAGAGAGGGGAGTGAATAACGGGAACTCATATTTTGAGAATAACTATACAGCCAATATACAGAGCTGCTCAAAATCTAAACTCTCAGGCTGAGAACTTGTTTAAAATGTTTGCTGACATGCAGTGAGTCTGCGGTGGGGTCTGAGGTCCCGCATCTGAATGCTGGACTGTGGGGAAAGACTCCTCCACCCGTCTGCCATGTCATCCCGGAGACATCGCGTTTGAGCCGGCTCCAGCGGACCACGGTGCGGCTGTGCCAGAGTCTGAGGGAGGAAGCAGCTGGGCCTGAATGAGCAAGGCCTGCCGCTGCCGTGCGGGAACATCCTGGCAAGGGGACGAGAGAAGAGGTGGCGTGGCCCCAGGGCACTGGAGAGGGTACCCCGGAGTCCCAAGTGCAGCTGGGCGTCGCCTGTCCCGGGGGTGGGGGTCTGGGAGCGGGCAGGGTGCTCGGAACGTGGGGGAGGTGGGTGAGGAGCCGCCGCCGCCACTTGCTGAGTTGCTGAGGTCGTTCCTTACGGACCGTCTGTTCTTACAGATTGTGCCGACAGGGGACCTCCCTGGCGGTCCCGTGGTTAGCAGTCTGCGCTGCACCGGGGCGGGTTCGACCCCTGGTCAGGGAACTAAGATCTCAAGTGCCGTGCACTGCGTGCGGCCAGACGTTAAAAAAGTTAAACGAACTGACAAACCGTGACGCTGGGCAGATGCCTGCCTCTGTCCACGTGGCTCTTCTCCCAGAATTACTGTCTGGAGCGAGAAACCCAGCTTGGAATTCCGGAGTTGAAACCCAGCTTCTGATCGGCCCCGTCTCGCTGCCGGGGGTGCTCACCGACAGCCTACCAGCACAGCCTCACGGCTGCGCCCGGCTGCGCCCACTTGGCGTTTATCACTTCGCTTTTGCTAAAACGAACCAAACCTGAACAAAAGCCTTGGGAATTAGGGCTTGCGCCAAGCAGCCCCGTCTTAGCTTTAGCTCGCACCTCCCCACTTACTAACGGCACAGGGTGCTCCCCTCATTTAGCAGACAAAGTTCTTCGACGGCCTGTCGGTGGCAAATGAGGCCCAGTGTTTGTGTCTGTGAGGGTCTTCTGATTCGGTGAGAGCTTCCTTCCTGGGCCCTTATGGCGGGCGTGCCCAGCTCCTGTGGGCTCACCACACGGTGGTCCTTACGAGTCGGTGTTCACGTCGCAGGTGGAGATAACCCCTGCTGCCGCTGCTGCTGAGTCACCTCAGTCGTGGCCGACTCTGTGCGACCCCATGGACAGCAGCCCACCAGGCTCCTCCATCCATGGGATTTTCCAGGCACGAGCACTGGAGTGGGTGCCATTGCCTTCTCCGTCTAACCCACTGGTTTGTCCAAAATACTGGACTGAATGGTTTTCTGCAGCCATTTTCCCAGTAGTCATGTACAGATGTGAGTTGGATCATAAAGATGGCTGAGCGCCGAAGAATTTGACGCTTTTGAACTGTGGTGCTGGAGGAGAGGCTTTAGAGTCCCTGGAACTGCAAGGAGATCCAACCAGTCCATCCTAAAGGAGATCAGTCTGGGCTGTTCATTGGAGGGACTGATGCTGAAGCAGAAACACCAGTCCTTTAGCCACCTGATGCGAAGAGCTGACTCACTGGAGAAAACCCTGATGCTGGGAAAGATTGAGAGCAGGAGAAGGGGACAACAGAGGGTGAGATGGCTGGATGGCAGCACCGACGCAACGGACCCGAGTCTGAGCGGACTCCGGGAGTTGGTGATGGACAGGGAGGCTGGTGTGCGGTCCACGGGGTCGCAGAGGGTCAGACATGACCGAGCGGCTGCTAAGCCAGCCCCCTGCACTTCTGCTCCGACTCTCGGTTTTACCATCAACATGGAAAGAGCTTGGAAGTCGCCATCTGCTCCCACAAGAAGAAAAAAGCTGAATGTACTGAAACTCAGCGACGTCTCCCAGATCCACTGGAGAGTGGAGGCCACAGCAGAGTCTCAAGCCCACAAAGTGCAAGAGAGAATCACTGCTCACCAGCAGGCGCCTGGACTGGCAGGATGCCGGGGGCCAGCGTGAGGAACTCCGTCATGAGGAAGGAGGCTTGGCATACGCAAAGGCGGGATCAAGCCTCAGGAGACCCCTGTTCCCGAGCATCTACCCCAAAACCAGAGTCTGTTTTGTGCTCTCACCTACACCTCTGACTTTACGGGGGGCTCTCCCCCATCACCATTTCTCTCGGAGAAGGAGTTAACTTGCAGCTCCAGTCAATGAAAATTCCTGGGCGTGACAAGAGTGTTTCAACTTACGAACTCCTCTGAAGGTTATCTAGCCTGCCTGTACAGGTTCATCCGGCCACATGTGATTGTTCACAGCCTCCCAACCGTGAGAGGCACGAGATGTTTTAGACTTACTAAAGGCAGATTCTTTTGGGAAGTTAGAAATTATTAGTATAGTGGGTTGGTTAGCAATTATATTGGTGAAGGGTTTTTCATTTGTCATGCCAATAATTGCTGCTAATTCCCTGCCCTGGGTGTGACAAGGGTGTCTCAGGTCAAACCTCTCCGCTGACAGACTAGTTTGTGTGACAACCTCTCAACCATAAACAGCACAGAGAGTTTTCGAGTATTTTGAGAGTCTTAATTAGCAAAGGGCTTTTCTCATTGTTGAGTCAATGATTGTCACAGGCTTCCATATCCTTAGGCACCTGGGAATATATTAATCAATGTACTTGGAATATAGAAAAGGAAATATAGTAGTTTTTGATGGTAGCAATACTAGACTTTTTGAGTTAATGAATTTTCTCTTTTGTTATAGACCACTGTACTTTGTTATAAATCACTGTGTCCTTGCGATGTAAAAATGTAACTTTATCACTATCTTAAGACTAAACAGATCTTAAGAGGAATATTGGTGAAAGGATTTTCATTTGTTGGGCTGATGTTTGCTGCTAAATCTCCATATTCCCTGCCTTTATAATAAATATATAACTAGCATATAGGAGAAATAAGTATTAACCTTTAAGATTGATCATGTTAACCTTGGGTTAAATAAATTCCTTTCTTGATTGTAACTCACTACACCCTCACCCTACAGGAATGCACCTTTATTTGGAGGGTGGTGCCTGGTTTAAGAAAAAACACACTTGGAAAAAATAAGTTTTTTGGTTATCAGAAAGAAAGGGTTGTAAATGTCAGCAGGCCTCAGGACCAGAAGATGATGTAAAACCCCTAAGACCTTTTTTTATGTTAAGCACCTGATTTTGATAAAGGTTAGGACTGCTGACCCCCACGTGACTCTGTATTCATCCCTATGTGTAACAAAAGGTATATAAGCAAACCTGAAAAATAAAGAAAGGGGATCAGTTCCTGGAAAGACTGTCTCCCCCATGTCGTTCTTTCTTGCTCCCTGTTTTTCCAGCTGAATTCCCATCTGGAGCATGGATGCTGTTCCATGTGAACCAAGTTATTCAGCCTCTTTTTCTCCACTAATATTTCCTACACACTATCCGTTTCTAATCTCTCTCTGTATCTGTAATTAAATATGTATTTTTCCTAGGTCGCCGATTCCATCCCCACCTTCCAGTCACCCTGGATCCACTGGGGCTGGACCTCGGCAGCAGGACACTCAAGCGACCCCATCGACGGTAACACCAAAGAAGTGTTGGAGGCTGAGTGGACTTGTTTGAGTTAAAAACTCAGGGGACCCAGTCTAAGGGGGCCCCAAACTTGCATGAGTTTTCCCTCCAAGAAGCCCACCAGGTTCTCACAGTGAAGATGGGAGCAGGAACCCCTTGTGTGTGACTAGGCAGGGGGCATACCCCCCGTGACACCAGCTCGGATGGTCCTCCCCGAGCAGAGCCAGCAAGGAAGAGGACTCTCTCTGAGGTCCATCCAGCGCAGGAAGGGCAGGCGTGACGGCGCCTCCGCTGCCTCGCGGTCTCACTGATGGGGCCGAGCAGCCCCAGAAGCATCAGTGAGGGTCACAGGCCCCCGAGGGGACGGAGGGCTGGCCATCTGATCAGGAAACACTCGTCTCTCCTCCACGTCTTCCGCCCCATCGACGGGGCCCTGCGTCTGCAGACCATCACCGCTGAAAGAGCAGCAAGGCTCAGCTGCACCCGAGGAGGAGTCTCCAGGGGAATCCAGGGGCGGCGGGGGACGAGGCCGGAGCCCTGGAGGATGGCTCAGCCTCTGACAGCTGAGCAGGCGGTAAGCGGAGCCTCACCTCTAGGCTGCAGAACGTAAAAACCTCACTACAAGGTCAGTCCACCCCAGGTCCACACTCCTAGATCTGCTACGCTGGCCTACAGCAAAAGGCCACCTGTGTGTGGGGAAAAGGCAAAGTGCGGCCTGAAGAGCCGAGGAAGCCTCGGAACCAGCCTGAGGCGTGCAGAGCTTCCGGCCTCCGGGACTGGGGTTCAACACGCGGACGGCGCGGACGCTGTGGTCTCTAACGGAAAACGTGGACGACGCGCAGGAACAGGTGAGCGTCAGGAGCAGAGGGACGGAAACTCTAAGCGAGAATCGAAGGAAAATTCTAGGGGAGGAAAGCCCACCAGAGATGGAGCGTGAGCCCGAGGGCCTCAGTGGTAGACGGGAAGCGAAGAGTCAGTGAACCTGAAGATGCGCGTCTAGAAACTTCTCAAAGGAAAACCTGAACAGAGAAAAAAGTGGAGGGAGAAAAAGGCAGCAAATGTTCAAAAACTGCGGGACGATCGTAAAAAAGTGCCCCGTGTTCACGAGGATTCCAGAGGAGAAGGGAGCAGAGGAAAGGGTTCAAGTCGCCATGGCTGAGTTCCAAAGCCCACGACGGGCAAGGAAGCGTGACTGCAGCATCTCGGACGGCACGCGGCAGGCAGCGCCCCGGACCGTCCACACAGGCGGGCTCCACACGCAGAGGAGCAAGGCAGAGAGGAAGCCCTGAGAGGGCGGGCGAGGCGCACGGCCTCTTACCGGGGGAGAGACAGGGACAGCAATCTTAGACTTTAATAAGCTAAAACCAGAATTATTTGGCTGTGCCAGGTCTTAGCTGGGGCACGTGAGGGGTCTGTTCAATGACCGGGGTCGAACTGCCCCGTGCTGGGACAGCAGTCTTCGCCCCCCAGGAGGAGCCCCAGGCATCGCCAGTTGAGCAGTTCTGTGGCCCCCAACAGTACAGAGCAGGGCCCTTCTGGACGGCCTGCCGAGTGCACCTCAGGGGGCGCGCCTCCAGTGCTGGAAGGCTGCCTGCATCTGGGGGGAGGGGACACTGGGCAGTGCCCCCAGGCCAACCGAAGCGGGGCCTAAGCCCCCTGCAGCCAGGCCCACAGGAGGGCGTGGGCTGGTGGGGCTGGAGCAGCGTGGGCAGCAAGGCCGTCTCCTAGTGGGAAACCCCCTGACCTGGACTCTCAGCCCTGAGGCCCCCAGAACAGGCACGTGGGTACACCTGTTACCTCCGGGCAGAAGAGAGCAGCATGGCACGGACGATACAGCGGGGGGGCGTGTGTGTCCCCAAGGGCCTGAGCACCTCTGCCCTGTGGACGGGGGCTCAGACCTCATCTCCTCTCCCCGCCCGACTTCACTGCCCCCAGACCCTGCTTGCTGGCTCCTGGCGGGCGGGCTCCCATCCCCCAGGCAGCAGTTCTTAAACCAGGCCGGGCTGGGGGTTGGCAGAACCCTTCCTGCACAATCAGCAGGGGAAGGTGGGGAACCCATGCGCCACCACCTGCAGGCCACCCCGAGGGACGGGGCCCCAACCTCACCCAGCAGGAGTCTCCAACCTATGGGGGTCTGCTCGACTCCCCCCAGGCGCCAGGGCTGTCTAGGACCTCACCTCCCTTTGCAGCAGCTGAGGAGCCCCCAGCAGGCGGGAGTCCTGGGAGGGGCCCGGCCCCATCTTGGGGGGCAGACAGGCGGGGCCTCAGGCATCAGCCACCTTGTCACCCTCTTCACTGCACCCCGCGCCGTGTGCGCCGCAATCAGCGCTGCCTGTCGCAGGGAACGAACCTGGACCCGTCCAGAGCCCCTCGTGCCTCCTGGCCAGGGCGGGCCAGCACCAAGGGTCACTTGCTCCCCTCAGACACCTGCCTGGCCCAGCGCGTAACTGCAGACTCACGTCCACGGACGAGGCAGCTCCCCCCGCGGTCCCTGGCCAGCCAGCACCAAGGCTGGACGCTCCGTTCTCCATCCTGATGAGCTCCTCCCAGCCGCCTCCGGACCTCCCCGAGGTCTCGACATCCCTGACAGGAGGGCAACCCCAGCAAACTCACCCGAGGGCCCCCGGGGTGGCGGGTGTCCTGGGGCCATTTTTTTGCTCTTTCTGCGGCATCTGCTCTCCCCCTGGCCCCGAGGATCATCTCGGTTCCTCTGGGGAAGGAGCGGCAGGCTCTGCAGGAGGGAGACGGGCGGCACCCCGGGCTGCCCACCTACTTTTCTCTGCAGGCGAGTGAGCTCAGTGCACAGGAGGAAGGGGCTGGTGACAGACGCCGGCAAACCCCCGCAGCGTGGGTGCGTGCACGCGTGCAGAGGAGCCCAGAGCCCCAGCTCTTCAGCGAAGGTCTGCACGGCCTCCCTGGCCCACGGCCAGGGGTCCCCGTGCCGGGTGCCCCT